>PITA01005763.1:0-107106 GCA_004023965.1 Spilogale gracilis | reverse complement strand
TCAAAGGAAATGAAATATATAATATAAATACACACCTATTTTTTTTCCAGATTAGAGAGAATAAGTAAGGCAGTATAAAAAGCAGGAAATCAGTTGGATAAATTTTATTTTTCAAAGAGAATGTGAATATAAATTCAAGGAGAAGATTATGTAAAAGTTTTCCATTATTAAGGAATAACTTATTCAAATATTTTTTTTTAAAGATGATGTTGAACATCAAATCTCTCTAGTGTTTAGATCTCATTAGATAAACTGAAATCGTATTTTTGAAAGTCAGTATGGGAGCGCCTGGGTGGCTCAGTTGGTTAAGCGACTGCCTTTGGCTCAGGTCATGATCCCGGAGACCTGGGATCGAGCCCCTCATCAGGCTCCCTGCTCAACGGGAAGCCTGCTTCTCCCTCTCTCACTCCCCCTGCTTGTGTTCCCTCTCTCACTGTGTTTCTCTCTGTCAAATAAATACATAAAAATCTTAAAAAAAAAAAAAAAGAGAGGCACATGGAGAGTTCTACTTCCACTTTGTATGTAGAAAACCACCAGAAAATGTTACTCTCATCTTAAAAACAGAAAAAGCTGTATGAACTACAAAATTATAACTTTTCTTGACCCCTGTCAGAGAGCTGAGGTCACAAGGCATGAGACCTGAATTCCAAGGAATGACAAGCCCCTCCAAGGAAAGATGGGACACATGAACTAGTCACCATTTGCAGACCACAAGAGGAAGAAGTAGCCACCATAGAAGCTGGTAAGAAGAAATGAGCTAAAATTTTAATGCATTCTTAAAGGCCAAGTATGGGTTGGCATATCTGTATGCCCGAAATACAAGGGGAGTACACGCTTAACTTATATGCTCTTCTCCATCTCCCTCTACTGGCTGCTAACAAGAATGAGTGGGTCAGGGCAGTAGCCTGCATTGGGCACACAGGAGTTCATAAAGTAATCAGTCCCTACCAAAAGACCAGCACAAAACTTCGTTTCTCTGGATCTTCTTTGCATACAGAGCAAAAACTTTAAGCTGTTGGAAGAAGAACAAGAAAGCTTCTTGGGCTCAGGATCCTGTATCAATACAAAGCAGAAATCTACTACCACTGATGAAGTGGCATGAAACCCTCTCTTGCCTGAAATGTGCATCAGATGCTATGTAGAATTTGGCTGTCACAATAGTGAGGGGTTGGAATGCTAAGAAGACCTCCATACTGGAAGCGCAGGCATATGAATCCTTCCTAAGACTCATAATGTACCAGAAGAACTGAGATCCTCTGTTCCTAACAACACACAAAAAACCAAAATAAAACCAAAAACAAAACAACTCCCCCTACCAAAAAAAAAAAAAAACCAGTTAAGAAAAAAAAACAAAAAAACAAGTTAGAGCCATCTACCACTGATGGAAGAGCAAGAGCATGGAGAAGGACCCTCTTTTCGGCTCATTTGCAGGAACTAGATAAGAGAAGAACAGGAATACAGAGAAAAATTTCTGTTGATCCCCACCACACTAAGTACAAGGTAATGATAGCTCATGCCTGGAAAGAGTTGAAGCTTATGATACTCTTAATAGTGAGTTTAACAACTAAAATTAAAATGCAGTTGGAACATTGACTATATTGATTGAGCTCCTCGCATGAATGGCCTGACAGAAAAAGAGGTGTACTTATTTCTAAGCAGAAATGCCATTTGCTTTGGCATCTGCTGTTCTGTATGTGATCACTTTTGTTTAATAGAAAAGTATGTGACTACAAATAAGTAAAAATAAGCATTCCATTACCAGGACTCAAAAGAAATCAGATTTATAGGTGATCCAGATATTAGGATATGAGACAAATTTTAAATAACTGTTTATTATGTTAAAGGATATGGTGGGAAAGGTAGACAACATGCCTGAAAAGATTTTCAGTTGAGAGATGGAAAATATTCTTAAAGAGTGAAATGGAGATACTAAAAATACAAATCTTGATATTAAAAATGAAGAATTTTTTGATGCGCTCATTAGCAAATTGGATATAATCTAAGAAAAAACTAAATATATTTGAAAGTAGATCAATAAAAAATTATCCAAAATAAAACATTAAGAGAGTGAGATGGAAAAACAGAACAGAGTAGCCAAGATTTGTTGTATAATATTAAACAAACACGCTTGTAATTGGCATTGTGGAAGTAGAGAAAAGGACATAAGAAGTATTTGAAGAGAAAAAGACCAAAAACTTTCCAAGACTGATAAAAGATAACAAGTCACAGATACCAGAAGAGCACAGGACCTCAAACAGGATAAAATCAAAAGCAGACCAAAAATACCTAATTATATCATAGTCAAATACTGAAAACAAAGTGAAATCCTGAAGGCAAAGTGAAAGAAATTATGGAAAGTGGAAGATAAAGATAATAGAATTCTCATAAAACTATACAGGCCCAAAATCAGCGGAGCCATTGACACATTCAAATGCTAAAAGAAATTTAACCCAAAGTTCTGTATCCAGCCAAAAAATCTTCCACAAATGAAGACGAAAAAAATTTTTTTTTCAAATGACCAAAAGCTGTGTTTAACTCAGATGGATATAAGATGTTAACCCAACTTCCATGTACAGATAGATGGACAGATGGACAGATGATCAGGGGACTGATGGATTAACGGATATAGAAAGATGAATCTGTGCAGTGGGTGGATCTAAATTGTAGAAAATAAAAACAGAACTTGCCACTTGATTTCGTATAACTCTGAAATGCTGGATTTCTAATAAAAGCTTGTTAGAAGACACACACAAGAATATGATTGAAAAACTAACCTAAAATGGAGAATTTAACTGCAAAAGATAACGTAGATTTGGGGCTCAGTCTACTTAATGACCTCTTTATGATATTTTAAAAAAATCAAAATGAATCCTGTTATCTCATAGTTCATAAGAAAAAGCAGTATTTTTTCTTTTATTGGACAAATCTGATTCTTGTTTTGCTAAACACTGTTAAAACAGAGACTTACTATTTTAACACAATTATGTTCATTAGAAAATAAAGCTTCCTTAGTATGATAAAGGCCCTTATTATTTAGCTTATTTCTGCACTTCCAATTTTTGTTCCACCAATTCAGGCTTGTAAGTATCTTTAGTATAGTTACTATAGTCCCAGGGTAAGAGAGTGGGGTAGACATGAAATTGCTGAGGAATAATTTCAAAACACAAATGCTTGGTCTGCACTCTGAAGCTTATAATTTGGTAGATTTGTGATAGCAACCAGACACAAATAATTTTTCAGTTTCTCACATTTTAAAAAACACTGTCCTAATGTTATTTTTCACAATGTATTATAATTTCTTTGCTTGTCTATCTAACAAACTGTGACATCCTGGAAAGACAAGGTGTTTATTTTAGTATGCAGACTAATAAATGTATTTTTTAAATAAGCATTTCTGAAGTTAATACATACATGCTATAATGCTCATGAAAAGAGTTCCCGGTACCCTGATAAAAAAATGTGACAGAAAAAAAATTCTTTTTTTTTAGAATGGTACAAGGTCAGCTTCCACATTCATTAAAATACAGATCTTTACCCTGGGTCTGATGAAAGTGCCTCTGGAAATGGAGGGGCAGTTGTGAAAACACCGGAAAATTAGTTACTTGAGTTGAGGGTTAATCAGTTTTTTATTTTGAAACTTTATTCAAATGGTTACATTAAAAAATGTAATAAGATAACTCAGAGGGAGTTCTGGTTCTAACAATGTGATAGACTAAACTGAAAATCCTCTGTCAACAAACTATTTTAGATCAACATTATTTTAGATAAAATGTGTGAAAATATTACTTTAGATGTATAGCTTGTAAAGTATTGAAATCACAAAGGGTCAGAAAGAGAGCAGAATATAAAACCAGAGAATTAAACCTATGAACTCAAGTTTTATCACCTGCTTAATGGTGGTGATGGAAAAGTTGTTGGCCTCTGGGTCCTAGTTACTGGTTAATGGGAAGGAGGAAGGTGGTGTGACCTGCTTAGAGTGTATAATTAACTGTCCAGCTAGCTACATGGAGAAATCTCCAGAAACTTTGTCTTAGCCTGGGCTCTTTATGTTGGACAGGAATTGTTCACCTGAATATTCTAACTGTGGTATATAGGATGCTTCTTCCCTTGCCCCCTCCACAGAGAAATAAGGAAGAGAATTAAATGAATTGAATAAAACTATGAGGAAAGAAGTCTAAATAAAGGCAAATCTTAGCTAGGCTTGACTATATAATACAATAATAGTAATGGGAAAATGAAACTAATTTGGAGGTTTTAAAAAGATGGAAAAAAATCTCTAAAGGAATAATGTAACCCAGGTATTGGACAAGTATTGATAAAATATAAAGCAATATAAGGTTTTATGTGACCTGTGCAACAATATTAACTAGCTTTGTCCTTGAAGTCATATATCATTCTAAAATTTTAATCATTATCATTAAAGAATAGAAATAGGGTTTCTGCTTTCAAATCTGCAATAGGAAAGAAAACTCAGTGTGTCTTAAAATTCAGTCTATAAACAGGAAGAAAGGAGGAAGTGAAGAGCCACAGAAAAATCAGAGTAAATAGCTAAATATACAACAGTTGGTTGAGACAGATTAAATTTTCCAGTTCAAAGACCGAATCTCTTTGATTGGGTTGTTTTATTTAAAAATTAAAATTTCTACAATTGAACGGCACAAATAAGATTGGAGTAGAGATGAGAGAACAAATGTTATGAAGTAAGAACTGATGAAACTGTTGTGAGAAGAATTAGACTTTCTGGGGCGCCTGGGTGGCTCAGTTGGTTAAGCGACTGCCTTTGGCTCAGGTTATGATCCCGGAGACCGGGGATCGAGCCCCGCATCGGGCTTCCTGCTCAGCGGGAAGCCTGCTTCTCCCTCTCTAGCTCCCCCTGCTTGTGTTCCCTCTCTGGCTGTGTTTCTCTCTGTCAAATAAATAAAATCTTTTAAAAAAAAAAAGAAAGAATTAGACTTTCCAAGTTAAAATAGGGTTAAAGAAGATCCCAATGAAGTGATAAAAAAAAAAATAACTTAGCATGAAGACATACACATTGAACCTCATGTATGTAATAACATAGTCTCAGAAATATGAAACATGGTATTATAAGAGAAAATCTCAAGAGAAAAGCAGAAATTATAAGGTACTAGAAATTTGAACAACATAGTTAACAAATACATACATAGGAGATTGAATCTGTCAACTAGAGGAATCCATATTATTTTCAATCACACAGATTGTTTGTCTAAAATGACTTTTTAAAATTTAAATCCTAGCTAACATCCAGTGCGATATTGGCTTCAGGAGTAGAATTCAGTGATTCATCACTCGTCACAAATGCTCTCCTTAATACCCATCACCCATCTCGCCCATCCCCCACCCACCTCCCTCTATCAACCCTCAGTTCTCTTTAAGTCAGGGTTTGCTTCCCTCTCCCTTTTTATCTTTCTTCCCCCTGATATGTTCATCTGTTTTATTTCTTAAATTCCACATATGGGTGAAATCATACATTGTCTTTCTCTGACCGACTTTGCTTATATTTTTTAATCTTTTTTTTCAAGAAAGAAAGGCATCAGTTTTTAGCAGTTTAACAGAAGTAATTCCAAATGCTTTGCCAGTTTCCCAATTCTCTTTGAAGATATTCAAAGAAAGCATTATTAATCCCATTTAGGCCTTTTTATTTCTTTCCTGCCACTATTCATTTAACCATTTTCCAGGTTTCTGAAATAAAATATATTTTTTGACAACTTTGAAATGCTGATATGAGATTTTAAAATTTGTTTTAATGCCCTTCTTGTAATGAAAAAAAATTTAAGTATCTGATGTCCATTAGTCATTATTTAGGATTATTTGCTTTTTGACTCTTTTTAAAGCAAGTGTGAAAAGAGATATCAAAGTAAAGCAGATCAGTGAAGATTGAAGGAAGTTCATTCTCTTAAAAAATGTTTAATATGTTCAGATACTTTTGCAGCTGCTTAGTTGGGCTGTGTAAACTTATAGCAAGTTAGGTCAAGTTGAGCAAATAATTTTCTACTACATTTTGAGTAGGTATTCCAGAACTTTTGTTTCTAGTGTGGGCATGCTAGATTTTATATCTCTAAAATTTATTTATTTGTTTGTTTGTTTGTTTGTTTATATTTTATTTATTTGACAGAGAGAAAAACAGCCAGAGAGGGAACACAGGCAGGGGGAGTGAGAGAGGGAGAACCAGGCCTCCTGCCGAGCAGGGAGCCCGATGTGGGACTCGATCCCAGGTCTCCCGGATCATGACCTGAGTCGAAGGCAGTCGCTTAACCAACTGAGCCATCCAGGAGCCCCTATATTTCTAAAATTTAGATATAAAGATTTGGATGGCATTGTCTCTAGATCTAGATTTATGATGTTGAACAATTTTATAAAATTGTAATTTTTAAAATATCACCAAGAGGAAAATAGATCCTTAAATTTCCCTGGTAATTCACATTTTATTATATAGAAACTGATTCCTAAGCAGGCAGGCTGTAACATTAGGAAGTTCTGCCCATAGTTTGTATTTATTTAATACCTTAAAGGCCCTGTGAATATTTTAGATTCATATTTTAGGTTTATCCCTAGTCTTTATTACCATAAATTGATAAAAAATACTATGTATTCCACATGTAATTTGTTGTATGTACTTTCAGATAAATACAAATAAGCACAAACTATAAAATTGTTTTCTATATTCTGTAGTTTTTTTATTTCAAAAGATAAATGATATTGTTGTTTAGCCACTAATTTCAATGCATAGAACATTGTACTTCATCCTTATTAGTGAGTATGATGATTTAAACAGTATTTTTCCTGTTGCCAGTCTAGTGTATGACAACACAAGAGAAACCCTTTTAGGGGAACACATTTCTTCCATCAGAGATAATTAAAACCAACAAATCAGAAATATATCCAAATAGATGTTTTTGGAAACAAAGAGATGTTATTGATATTTTGAATTGGATTTGGGGGGGAGGGTAATAGTGATTTGTAAAGTTTTTATTTGCCTGTGAGCTTTGGAATTTCGTATTAAAAATTCATTAACGTACTGTCTCCCTGTAAAAAGGAAAGATAAATATAAAAGCCTAAATGATTTCCTTTTGATCAATACAATTCATTTCAAATTATATTTCTTGAGATTCTTCAAGAGTTGGCAGGTAGAATACTTTAGGCAAAGGAGGACTTCCTTATTAATGTTTATGCTACTTTTTTTAAAAGAAGTTTTGGGAAAATATACATAACTGAATTTTTTTTAAGAGCAGTTTTAGGTTTACAGCAAATTAAGAGGAAGATACAGAGATTTCCCATGTATCTCCTACTCCCACATGCAAACATACCTTCATTATCAACATCTCTTTCCAGAGTGGTGCATTTAATTATTGAACCTACACTGACATATCATAATTACCCAACGTCCATGGTTTACCTTCAGCTTCATTTTTGCTGTTGTACATTCTTTGAATCTGGATGAATGTATAATGACATGTATTCATCATTATAGCATCATACAGAGTATTTTCATCTCTAAAAATACTCTGTGCTCCACCTTTGAGAACGTATCAAGTTCTTGGAAATAAATCTGGCGGAGTTGTGAAGGACTCCTATGACTAGCTCCCCCTGCAGTTTTTTAACTCTCGGACTTATTCACACTGAGCCTCCAAACAATTCATTAGTTACAGTTCAGATTTTTTTTTTTTTTTAAGATTTTACTTATTTGAGAGAGAGAAACATAGCCAGAGAGGGAACACAAGCAGGGGGAGTGAGAGAGGAAGAAGCAGGCTTCCTGTTGAGCAGGGAGCCTGATGTGGGACTGGATCCCAGGTCCCTGGGATCATGACCTGAGCCAAAGGCAATCCCTTAACCAACTGAGCCACCCTGGCACCCCTACAGTTCAGATTTTTATCTCCAGGCACTGTTTTCCATGAGAGTTTCCCCTCATGAATCATGGCTTATTCATTCACCTATCTCTTTGACCTTTAGGGTAGCAGTTAGACCTCGGCCTGTCATCTCTCTTGTGAATCCTGAAAGAGTTGTTGATTTTTTAGTCTCTTCACCTTTTGTTATTAGGATGAAGTGTCAACTTTATGTGTAGAATTGAGAGTCACTTTTATTTGTTTTTAACTGCTGATGACTTGATGCTTGTGGCTTAATCTAATATATAGATAGGTAATTCTTACTCTTGTGACACTGTAGTTCACAATTGCTTGTGTATCTTTTGTGGATTGTAAGCATTAGAGAAGATGATTATTAAATAAAGGCTACATTATCATGGGCTAAAGTTAGTATGTCTTTCTAAAGTTTTCTTTAGATTGGAACCTGGAGGTTATTATATTCGGTAAAAAATAAGCAGTGGCAATTTCTGATTACTTCTCAAACGATGAACAAAAATCTGACAATCAGATTCAGAGCATTGAAAAAAAAAATGCTTCCAAAGTACCCCATATGTATTTGTATTATGTAACTTATACTTGCTTGATCTTTTGTTACCAAAGACTGTTTTTCAGATCTCTAAGGTGTGCTGTATTAAGATATCATAAAGGGTTAGAGGCAGTAAAAAATCATATACTTATTGTTTTTAAAATCAGACATGATAGCCATATGAGGTTAAATAACAGTAACTGGTAGACCTGTGTATTTTACTTTTTTACTTTTTTTTTTTATTTAATTTTGAATTAAGTAAACTCTACCTCCAGCATGGAGCTGGAACTCATAACCCTGAGATCAAGAGTTGCATGCTTTACTGACTGAACCAGCCAGGAGCCCCTGGACCTGTGTATATTTAGATACTCAGAAGTTATTTGCCTTGACTATGAAAACTTTTATAAGGATTTTTCCGCTTTCCCACCTCAGCCCCATCATGATGATACCCAAAAGCTAGGACACTAAGGACTTTTATAGGATCATACATATCTGGGAAGCCTGAAAATAGAATTCAGGGGTTTTGAAATTCAGTTTGATCTCTCACTGGCCATTGTACATATATATTGAACCTGTTTCCTTTGTACACTTGCTTTTTGGAACACAGTGTAGAATAGCTGTGTCATAAATTACATTTAGAAACTTAAACTTCTCGGTTGTAGTTGTCTTGTTACTTTTGTAAAGGTGTAATGAACTCTGTGTTAAACATTAAGTTCAATAAGATATTTCTGCATCTATTCCGGATTATTTTGATCATCTCACTTTACTATATCAACAATGATAACCTTATTAGTGGTGAAATACTTTATGTATCCCTACAGGAAAATTACTTATTATACTGGAAATTATTCTCTATTGGTATTCCTCTTAATGGTTGTTTATGTAGTGTAGTTTGGTTAAAATAAAAGAGAAGCAAATTTTCTTTATATTGACAAGGCCACGGGAGCATTTAACTGAGAAATCAAACTTGGCATTACCGTTATATGTCTCCTGATGTGATGAAGTAGGAAAGAACATAATCTTTATAGTGTTCTTGTCAAAAATATTTAACATGAACGTAATAATGAGAAAACATTCAGATTGAGACATGTGGAACATTCTACAAACAACTACTTGAGATACTTTAAAAATAATAGCTTGTTAGGAAGTTGTTATATATAAAACAATGAAGAGACATAGAAACTGAAAATAGTAAGTGACCCTTAAGCAAAATTAAATAAATAGCTATTCAGGATGTTTTTAAACAACTGGGATATTTGAATATAGAATGCATATTAAATTATATTCTTATGTCAATATTAATTTCTTGAGTATGACAGTGGTATTGTCATGTTGTGAGAGTCGTCTTGTTTTTAGAAGGTAGGTGCTGATGTTTTTATGGTTAAATATCCTGATGTTTGAAACTTACAGGTGATTCATGGGGGAGAAAAAGAGTGTATTTGTTCATTTGTAGAGGGATGGCTAAAGCAAATATAGTAACAATATTTACATTTAGTCTAGATTAAAAAGTACAAAGTTGTTCAATTTATTGTTTTTCCAGCTTTTCTGTGGGTTTGAAATTTTTCAAAATAAGTTGGGGGAAAGAAAAGGAATAGAACTGTGCTCATATACTAACTCCTCAAATTTGTATGGCTATTTTAAAAAATTATGGCAACACCTTAGAATTTCCCTTTATAATGGAAAGCAAATTACTGGGGACTCCTCCCTCTGATCCTAACTATTTTTATCATAATGTTACTAAGTTATATGGATAAATATGAAACTATAGACCACTTTCATATGTTCCTAGTTCTTAAGCAACTTGTAGTCAAATCAGATTCTAATTGGATACAGTAAAAGTAAAAACCAAAAAGAGAAAAAAGAAAGTAGCAGCATGATGACATAGTAACAGTAATGTGATGGAATAATAGATGTTTTGCTGAAAATAAATGGCCACTGCACATAGTAAAACTGGTTCTGAGTTACTGTAGTGCAGTTTCTTTTGAGATTATCATGTCTACAGAAACATTTCCCATTTTATACTTAGTTTCTACACTACTTTTCTCATCCCAAGTACTGTAAAGTTTTTCTGTAGTACACAGAAGGTAATTTAACCTTTTCTTATATCCCTACATTTTGTATATATTACTTATTTTTTTTATCAGCCTGAGAATAAGTTAGTATACTATTATACTAAATCGTGCTGTTTTCATTACATCAAATTATCTTCGGCTTTTATAAAATAACAAAGACTTACTTTACAAAAATGTTTTTCAATTTTGAATTGTTAATGCAAACGAGAAGTTTAAATTTTTGTAACTGATACATCTAACATGATCATGGCAGGATTTTTGAATCCTTGAAACCTTTTGAATTTGAAATCTTAAAGCAGGATTTTTTTTTCCCCATTTTTACTTTAGCACATGCCGGACAAATTGCACCTATACATTTGTATCTCCACAGTATGAGCTGATTGCTGTCATTTGAGGTGATCACTTAGTGCAGTTGCAATAATGAACAGAAAAAATGTGGGAATACTCTTCCATATAAGCAGTAAAAGCTACAGGCAAATGTATACATACTGAGCTAACTTGTGGCATATAAGCCTTGTAAACCAGTTGCCTTGTAGTCACCACTAAGAAAAAAAATTGGTGTGGGAACTTCTCAAAAAGTCCCATTTCTAGATTATTGTCACTATTTGACGTGACTTACAGCTTACTGGAAAAAGCCACATTCACAAAATATTATTTCTGTTTGACCTGACTCAGAGTCTCAATGGGAAAAGACCTGTACCAGGGTCTTGTAGAAAACAGTTAGATGTAGTATCACAGTTGACTAAGACTACAATACCAAATGGGGCAAACAGGAGTCCAGTCAAAAAAAATTTTTTTTTAAGTTTTTATTCATTTATTTGACAGAGAAACACAGCGAGAGAGGGGGGAATGAGACGGGGAGAAGCAGGCTTCCCACCGAGCAGGGAGCCTGATGTGGGGCTCGATCCCAGATCTTCAGGATCATGACCTGAGCCGAAGGCCACCCAGGTGCCCCAGTCAAAAATTTTAAAGGAAGATCTGAGCAACAAAACAGCCACAGGGGCTTAAAAAAAAACAAACTCTTCCATGTTCCTGGGATGTAGAATGCTTTCTGCATGTTCAAGCTGGTGTGCTTATCCAGGAAAACATGGAAAGGGCTCTAGTTGCTTACCTCTGATTGACTCTCTGTAAGTAAGAAGCAAAGGACAATAGAGATTTAGAAGTTGCCTGAGCTTTGAAAGGATGCCCTAACACATGCAGACAGGTGCCCTGGGCAAAGGGTGGAAGACATACTGGCTCAAAACATTTAAGAAAATTTTGTGGCTGCTAAGCAGTGCTGAGCCAGGAGCAACCTTTACTCATCTAGGTAAAAGAAAAAGCCAGGAATTTAAAAAAGAAAACCAGTTAGACATAAGTGGTTCCATACAGCAAGGATTTACAGACTAAAGAATCATTTCTGGAAAAGTCTTTAGACAAATAAATGACAACAAAACCAAAACAAAAGCCAAGTTACAAAAGTCCCAGGAGAGGAAGGTAGGATCTGATTATATTATCTAAAATGTCTACTTTTTATCAAAAAACTATGATATGCAAAGAAGCAGGAAAAATTAATAGAAACTATCCTGTGATAGTTGGACCTACTAGATTACTAGATATAGACCTTAAAGCATCTATTATAAGTGTCTTCATTGAATTAAAACATAATTAGGGAATGAAAAAGAAATATAAAAATATGTCTCACCAAATAGTATTAGAAACTAGAAGAAAAAACATAAAAATTCTGTAGTTGAAAAGTGTAATAATTGAAATGCAGAATTCACTAGAGAGGCTTATGAGCGAATTTGAGCTGACAGAAGAATCAGTGAATTAAAAGATAGGTCAATAGTGATTATCTAGTTAAGAATGGGGGGGGGCGGGGAATGAATAGAGCCCTGGAAACCTGTGAGACACCGTTAAGCATGCCACCATAAATAGACTCCATGAAAATAAGGGAACAGAGAAAGGGATGGAAAATTATTTAAGGAAAAACTGGCCAAAAGTCTTCCCAAATTGTATGAAAAACATCAATTTATATACCCAAGAGACTCAATGAGCTCAAACTAGGATCTACTCAAAGGGATGGGCACCTAAACACATCAAACTATTGAAAAGCAAAGGCAGGGAGAGAATCTTGGAAAACAGCAAGAGAAAAGCAACTCAGCACATAAAAGCAATTCTCTATAAGATTAGCAAGTTCTCATCATAAACCATGAAAGTTAGAAGGCAGTGAGGTATATTCTAAATGTTGACAAGAAGAGTGTCAAGAAAGAGTTTTGTATCCAGCAAAAATGAAGAATATAAGGCATTCTCAGATAAATATGAACTGACCAAGTTCTTTTCCTGCAGACCTACCACACAAGAAATACTATAGGCAGTGCTTCAGGCTGAAAGGAAAGGATGTAAGAGAGTAATATAAACCTATATAGAATAATACAAAACACTGGGTAAAGATAATTATATTGGTAAAATAAAATATAGTTTAAGTATATTTTTTGGTAATAGTTCTAACTGATGTAAAAGGCCCCTGGGTGGCTTAGTTGAGTGTCCAACTCTTGATTTCGGCTCAGGTCATGCCTCAGGGTCTTGAGATCAAGCCCTGTGATGGGTTTCCCAATAGGCTGGGAATATGCTTAAGATTTACTCTCTCCCTCTCTTTAACAATAACAGCAAAAAAAGACAACTAAGTAAAACAGAATTATAAAATTGTGTTCATGCATGTATACCCTAAAACGATGTAATATGTATATCCATACTAGCACAAAGGAAGGGTGGGAGGAGAGAAGAGCTATATTAGAGCAAAATTTCCACATAATGTTAAAATTAACTTAGTGAGATTTGAACTAAATTTTTAAAAATTCACATCCTAATTATAATCCCCAGAAAACCACTATAAAAATAACTTCTAAAAAAAAGACAACCAGCAATAAGGGACACAAGAGTTATCCTGGGGAATTTCTGTTTAACACAACAAAGACTAAGAAGAATATAGAAGCAAAAAAGATGTAAGAGAAACAGCACAGCTTTAGATATAAATCCTATAATTTAAATAGTTATGTTAAATGTAGGTGGATTACACACTCTAAGATGCAGAGGTTGGCGGAATGGGTGAAAAAACCAGCCAACTACATTCCTATTTATAAGATACACTTTAGATTCAAAGACACAAATAGATTGTAAATAAAATGTTGGAAAAAGGTGTATTGTGCAGACAGTACCCAAGAAGCGGGGATGGCTATATTTTTATTTATTTATTTATTTATTTATTTATTTATTTATTTATTTATCTGTCTATCTATTTATTTTTTTATTTTTAAAGATTTTATTTATTTGACAGAGAGAAACACAGCCAGAGAGGGAGCTAGAGAGGGAGAAGCAGGGGGAGCTAGAGAGGGAGAAGCAGGCTTCCTGCTGAGCAAGGAGCCCTATGTGGGACTCAATCCTGGGTCTCTGGGATCATGACCTGAGCTGAAGGCAGTCGCTTAACCAACTGAGCCACCCAGGCGCCCCTAGGATGGCTATATTTAAATTGAACAAGATACACTATAAGTAAAAGTTGGTACTAGAAACAAAGCAGACTGTTTTATAATGATGAAAGGGTCAGTTCAGCAGCAAGATATAACAATTATAAATATATGTACACTTAAACTATTTTGAAATACATAATTATGGAATTGAAGGGAGAAAGACAATGCAACAAAAGTAGTTGGAGGCTTAGTACTCTACTGTCAATGACTGATGGAACAATTGGACAGAAGATCAGCAAGTGTGTAGAAGACTTGAAGAATAGCATCATCCTGTAACCTAATGGGCACACATATAGCTCACTCCACTGAAGAACTGTATAATACACATTCTTTTCAAACAAACATGGAACATTCTCCAGGATAAACCATATATTATTAGGTTATATAATCAGGTCATATATTAGGTCGTATAAGAAGGTTAATACGTTTTAAAGGATTGAAGTAATAAAACTCATGTTTTCTCACTAAATGGAATTAAATTAGAAACTAATAACAATAGTTAATTTGGGAAATCAACAAATATTTGGTAATTTGTAAATAACCCTTTGGTCAAAGAAAAAATTATAAGGAAAATTAGAAAATATTTTGAAGTAAATATAAAAACATCATAAAATCTGTGCTAGCAGGGACGCCTGGGTGTCTCAGTTACGTGGCTGCCTTTGGCTCAGGTCATGATCCCAAGGTCCTGGGATCAAGCCCCATATCATGCTCACTGCTTGTTGGGGAGCCTGCTTCTCCCTCTACCTCTCCACTGCTCCACCTGCTTGTGTGCACTTGCTCTTTCTGTCAAATGAATAAACGCAACCTTTAAAAATAATTAAAAAAGAATCTGTGTTAGCAGCTGAAGCAGTGCTTAAATGAAGTGTCTGTTTTGGGGTGCCTGACTGGCTCAGTTAGTCGAGCATGTGATTCTTGATCTTGGGGATGTAAGTTTGAGTCCCATGTTAGATTTAGAGATTGCTTAAAATCTTGAAAAAAATAGAAGAAATGTCTGTCTTCAAATGTTTATAATCTAAGTTCTCACCATAAAATCTAGAAAAAAATAATAAATGAAGACAAAGACAAGCAGAAGAAGGAAATAATAAGGTGGGGATTAATGAAGTAGTGAACAGAAAAATGATAGAGAAAACTAACAGTAAAACTAAAGTTGGTTCTTTGAGCAGCGCCTTGGTGGCTCAGTTGTTTAAGCATCCAATTCTTGATTTTGGCTCAGGTCATGATCTCAAAGTCGTAAGATCAAGTCCCATGTGGGCTCCATGTTGAACGTGGAACCTAAAAGGTTCCCCCCCCCCTGCCGTTCTGCCCTCCTCCACGCTTGCACACACTCTCTCTTTAAAAAAAAAAAAAAAAAGCTGGTTCCTTGAAAAGAGCAGAATGACTGGCACACCTTTAGTTAGACTAAGAAAAAAAGAAGACACAGATCACTAAAATTGAGGTAGGGGCTCCTAAGCGGTTTAGTTGGTTAAGCATCCACCTCTTGTTTTTGGCTTAAGTCAGGACCTCAAGGTCTTGGGAACCAGCCCTGCATTGGGCTCTGTGCTTAGCATGGAGTCTGCTTGAGATCTTTCTCTCCCTGTGCCTATGTCCCTGCCCCCCACTCACGTGTTCCCTCTCTGTCTAAATAAATAAAATCTTAAAAAAAAAAATGAAGGAAAGAATGTTTCTGCTGACCTTTAGATATTAAAAGGATTACAGTAGAAAACTCTGAAGAACTGTATGCCATGTTGTAGGTGGCATGCTAATGTAGATGAAGTGAACAAATTTTAGAATACCTATTACCAGAATTGACTCAGAGGAAGTATAAAACTTGAATAGACCTCTGAAAGGGAAAAAAAATTGAGTAACTACTAATATTTCTACAAAGAAAGGCAGAGACCCAGATGGCTTCACTGATAAATTTTATAAAATGATAAGAAATAATACTAGTATTCATAAATTTTTCCCTGAAGAATTTTCAAAACCAGAAGCCCAAGATATCACATGGATAGAAAAACAGAGCAGTATTCTTCAAAGATTATAGATGCAAGTCCCATGTACAGAATATTAGCAAAGCAAATTAAATGGTGTATTTAAAAGATTATCACTGTGACAGTGTGGCATTTATCCCAGGAGTAACCAGATTTGTTTAATATCTAAAAATCAATTGATTGTAACATACCGTATTAATAGAATAAAGAGTTAAAACCAGAGAGTCATGCCAATAAACATAGAAAGGACATTTGGCAAAGTTCCATACCCATTGATGATTAAAACTCTTTAATGAATAGCAGTAAACTTTCTCAACTTGACAAAAGATTTCTATGAAAAACTACTAGGGATTATTGTAATTACTGGTGAAAGACTGAATGCTTTTCCCCTATAAGAAGGAACAAGACAAGGGTGTTCACTTTTCCCTCTCTGGTTCAACACAGTACTGGAGATTGTAGCTAGTACTGCCAGGGAATAAAAGAACACATAAGATACCCTGATTTGAAAGAAAACATTAAACGGTCTTTATTTGCAGATGGTGTCATCTCATATGTAGAAAATTTTAAGGAATCTAAAAAAAAGTAGAACTAATGATTGTTCACCCGGGCCACAGAATAAAATATCAGTGTAAAAAATAGTCTTTCTAAACATGAACAATATACAGTCTAAAAATAAGATTCCCTTCAGAATAACATCAAAAATAAAATATTTAAGGAATAAATTTAATAAAGTGCAAGACTTATATACTGAATATGATAAAAATTTGCTGAGGGAAATTAAACCAGATACAAATAAATGCAGACATTTTGTTTATAGATTGGATAACTTAATATTGTAAGATGATAATTCTCCTGCAATTGATTTATATATATATATTTTTAAAGATTTTATTTATTTGACAGAGAGAAACACAGCCAGAGAGGGAACACAAGCAGAAGGACTGAGAGAGGGAGAAGCAGGCTTCCCGCCGAGCAGGAAGCCCGATGTGGGGCTCAATCCCGGGTCTCCAGGATCATGACCTGAGCTGAAGGCAGTTGCCTAACCAACTGAGCCACCCAGGCGCCCCGCCTGCAATTGATTTATAGACTCAATTCAAATCTGTGTAAAAATTCCAGCAGGCTTTTTTCTAGGATATGATAAGCTGATCGAAAATTTATGTGGAAATGCTAAAGGACAGGAATTGCCAAAACAATTTTATAAAAGAACAAAGTTGGAGGATTTTTTTCCTATTGAATTTCAAAATTTTAAAGCTACAGTTAGTTATGGGCACCAGGCTGGCTCAGTCAGTAGAGGGAGTCAATAGAGCAAGTCTTAGTCTTTGGGTTTTAAGTTCAGGTCTCACTTTGGGTGTAGAAATTAACTTACAAACAAAGTCTTAGGGGTGTCTAGGTGGGCTCAGTTGGTTATGCATCTGACTTTTTTTATTTTAAGATTTTATTTACTTGACAGAGAGAAACACAGCAAGAGAGGGAACACAAGCAAGGTGAGTGAGAGAGAGAGAAGCAGGCTTCCTGCTGAGCAGGGAACCTGATGCAAGGCCCGATCCCAGGTCTGTGGGATCATGACCTGAGCCAAAGGCAGTCGCTTAACCAACTGAGCCACCAGGCGCCCCACATCTGACTCTTGATTTTGGCTCAGGTCATGATCTTGAGGTCACATGCCTTATGTCAGGCTCCTTGCTCACCAAGGAATCTGCTTGAGATTCTCCCTCTCCCTCTGTCTGCTTCCCCCTCAAATAAATAAATCTTTTAAAAATAAATAAATGACCTTTTTTTTAAAAACTACAGTTGTACAAGACATTGTGCTGGCAGGAGATAGACATATATAGGTCACTTGATTAGAATTATGAATCCAGAAGTGAGTTGATTTTCAGCAAAGGTACTGAAAGCAGTTCAGTAGAGAAAAAGTTTGCTTTTAGTTCTTGGTGGGACAACTGGATGCAGCTCCATCCACATGCAAAAAGATGAACTTTGACCTCACTTCACACCATACAGAAAAAATAAAATTGATCATAGACATAAATGTAAGAACTAAAACAAAGCTACAAAAAAATAAAGGAAAGATCTTTAAGACCTTGGATTAGTCAGTTTTTTATGAGGTTATAAGAGAAAAAAAGATAAATTGGACCTTATCAAAATCCAAAGCTTCTGTGCTTCAAAATATACTGATAAGAAAATAAGAAAGGCAAGCAAAAGAATGGTTGAAAATATCTGTAAAACTATTTTTTTTTTAATTGTATCCAAAATTTTCAAAGAACTCATGTAAAGGAACTGGAACCATCGTTATATATTGTTAGTGGGAATTTAAAATGGTACAGTCAGTAGTTTGTCAGTTTCTTAAAAACACTAAGTTACTGCATGATGCAATAATTAACGTTTCTTAGTTGTCTCCCTGAGACCCAAATACATGTCCTCACAAAGATCTGACTGTGATTGTTCATAGCAGCATTAATTTTCATAAGCAAAAAGTGGAAGCAAATATCCTTCACCTGGTAAGTGGGTTAACAAAATATGGTGTATCCATACAATAGGTAGCATTCAGCGATAAAAAGAAATGAACTATTGACATGTGTTAAAACATGGATGAACTTCAAAAACTTTATGTAAAGTGTAAGAAGCCATACATAGAAGCCATGTATTATATGACTCCATTTATATCAAATGTCCAGAAAAAGTAAATTTATAGAAAAGTTAAATGTAGTGATTGCCTAGGACAGTTATAAATGAGCATGAGGGATCGTGCTGGGATGACGAAGCTTCTTAAACTGATGTAGGGCAATGGTTGCACCACTGGATAAAGTTACTAAAAATCATTGAATTGTATACTTAATAGTGAGTTGATTTTATTATATGTTAAATGTGTCTCAAGAAAGTATTTTTGAAAAGCAAATGTAGGCAATTATGTAGCATTATCTTTAACCAGAAGCCTAAAATGTTTATGTCACCTTTTTTAAAAATAAGGTCATCTAGAAATGTAAGGATATGTTTTAAAATTTGCCGTTACTTTGAATGCTAAATACTCTGGTTTTAGACCAGGATCACTGGAAATATCAATGGAACTGTTTTTCAGATTAATGTTGGCATATGTCTATATACTTTTTATGCACCCACATTTCCTAGATTCAGAACGGAAAACCCACTATCTTTCTTGTTTTTGAAAATCACAGTACTTAGTTTTGTGTTGTTACAGGTTTGATACTGTTCCTGAAACCTTTGATGAAAAACACCAAAACCATTTAAAATGAGCTTTCCTTTCTGTTTCTTCATTTACTACACTTTTTCTCTTTTTGTTGTGTTTTACTTTGTTTTAGATCATTGTGTCCACTACTATGATCTTCGTAACACTAAACAACCAATCATGGTATTCAAAGGACACCGAAAAGCAGTATCTTATGCAAAGTTTGTGAGTGGTGAGGAAATTGTCTCTGCGTGAGTATTACTCTCCTGAGATTAAGCTTAATACAGAACTCTGTCATCATTTACCAGTTTTGTAATGTCACTGTGGGTATCTGTAAAGAGTAACTCTGTGGTATATGTACTTTTTCATAAACAGTAGATTTTTAAAATAATTCTCTAATGAAAATAAATGTGTACTTTGGTTTGTGTTGCTCACTTTTATACGCTCTTTATGAATAAAATCCTGATGATGATAGTGTTTAATGCACCCCCCTTCAATATTTGAACTTCAAACTGGATTGTAGCCACTAGTTCTCATTAAGAGAAAAATAACATAGTCGATGGAATAAAAATCAATATGTTATTGTATATTTATCTACATTGCAGTATAGTATTTCTGATTTTACATAATATTTGGTTGATTCTATGTTACTTGATTTCCCTATGGTTTCTTGGTAAGTTTTAAATATTTGGGGGGAAAAGAAGTAAATATGACTGCTTATACTTAACAAATATTCTTTGAGAAGTCTTCTGCACAAGAGAATTATAATGTAAGCTGTTAGTTGTCTTTTGTTTGGAGGTTAGCAAGATGTCATCTAGATAAATAAACCTCTGTTGCCAGAGTATGTTGAAAAAGCACTTCTAACAGGAAGTCTCATCTTTTTTTTAACCTTTTCATAGTTCTCTTTATTTTATTTTATTTATTTTTAAAAGATTTTATTTATTTATTTGAAAGAGAGCACAAGCAGAGGGAGAGGGTGAAGCAGGCTCCCTGCTGGCAGGGAGCCTGACATGGGGCTCCATCCTAGGACCCTGAGATCATGACTTGAGCCGGAGGCTGACACTTAAGTGACTGAACCATCCAGGCGCCCTGCCCCCTCTTTATTTTATATTACCAAACAAATACCCATTCTTCATTTCTCTGTTTTTCGTATCTGTTATTTCTTTCCATGCTTAATGATATATTGCTTGCTTCTCTTGTTTTTTTTTTCCCCCACTTAGTTTCTAATCTCTAATTTTAGGAGATTATTAATGTCCATGCCTTGGTGTTAATACTTGGTATCTCCCACCACATTACCTCTATGCTGGTTGCTGTAGATAATAAGTTGGTAATTTGAATTGATTTAGCAAGGTAATTCGAACTGAGTTACAGACAAGGGAAAAGTGAGAACTGAGTTTTCCAAGGGAAGATAATATTATAGGTAATTAGTTCACAAACTTAAATTAATGTTAACAGATCAAAATGTATCCCATCTCTAGGAATAATAATGGGCAGTATAGAACTAAAATTGTATTCAGATTCAAATGTGGATGGTAGATTATATGGCAAAAATAGTTTTCTTTAACTTCCGATTTATAAATGTTAAATCAGTTTGATTTCCAGTAGTTGAAATATATGTATACTTAATATTATAAATTAGGAAATTTTAGTTGACCTTGTTGATGTGGATATGTCGTTTGTATTTTCACCAATCTCCTCTCCTTCTTAAGTTTTAAAAATCATGATTTTCTTTTCTCGAATATGTTTGAGGTTTACAAGTTTTTAGAGTAAATTTATCCACAAGCACATTTAGAAGCGTTAAAAACTAGTATTAAATTATACATATGTTGCCACAACCTCTGAATTCCTGGCCAATAAATATATCTACACACCTAAAGAAATATTCAATGCAACATTGTTGAGAAAAAAAATTAAAACAGCATAAATGTCTATTGAAAAAATGATGAGAAGCAATAGAGAAGTATTTAAAGAGCTTGGAGTTTGGCCTCTGAAATAAGACAGTTTCAGTCTTGGCTCTGCTGTTGACTACCTGTGGTACCTTGAAAATGTCCTTAACCTCATTTTCAGTTGCCTTATCTCTAAAGTGGAGCTAAAAATAGTTACTATGTTGTGACTCTTTAAATGAAGTAATACATGTGAAGCATTCAGGCTGGTGCCATATTCTCTGAATGTTACAGTAAGAGAAAAGATGATTTATTATGTAGTCATTAACAAAGATATCAAAATATGTTTATTTTACAGAAAAATTATAAACCAAAGAAAAATTATAAACCAAATTATCGAATAAAGAATAAGCAATTTACACCCTAATGTGTATGGTGTGATCGGAGTTATATAATTTTCCCAAGGTCAAAATCAAATTAGTGGTATATTGAGCATTGTAACTCAGAAAATCTGTCTCCATAGTCTGCATACTAAGCTACCAAACTGGATTGCTTCTAATTAGTAGGGATGTGTTTTAGATCATGAAGTTTTTTTTGTTTTGTTTTGGGTTTTTTTGGGTGGTTGTGTGGGAGGGGTTTTTTTCCACCTTTTATTTGTTTTTGTGTGTAAGATATTTCTTAAAAAAAAAAAAGATTTTATTTATTTATTTGACAGAGAGATCACAAGTAGGCAGAGAGGCAGGCAGAGAGAGAGGAGGAAGCAGGCTCCCTGCTGAGCAGAGAGCCAGACATGGGCCTCAATCCCAGGATCCTGAGGTCATGACCTGAGCCGAAGGCAGAGGCTTTAACCCACTGAGCCACTCAGGCTCCTGATATTTCTTTTTACTAAAAGTAATTTATTTTATTTTTTCAGTGTTCCAAGATTCATTGTTTATGCAGCACGCCCAGTGCTCCATGCCATACGTGCCCTCCTTAATACCCACCACCAGGCTCACATCCCCCCACACCCCATTCCAAAACCTTCAGTTTGTTTCTCAGAGTTTAAAATCTGTTCTGCTTCGCCTCCCTCTCTATACCCCAGTTCACATTTTCTTTCCTTCTCCTAATGTCCTCTGTATTATTCCTTATGCTCCACAAGTAAGTGAAACCATATGATGCTGACTTTTTCTGCTTGGCTTATTTCACTCAGCATAATCTCCTCCAGTCCCATCCATGTTGCTACAGAAGTTGGGTGTTCATCCTTTCTGAGCATAATCTCATATGTATATGGACCATATTTTCTTTACTCATTCGTTTGTTGAAGGGCACCTTAGCTATTTCCACAGTTTGGCGATTGTGGCCATTGCTACAATGAACGTTGGGGTATATATGGCCCTTCTCTTCATTATGTCTGTATCTTTGGGGTAAATACCCAGTAGTCCAATTGCAGGGTCATAGGGTAGCTCTGTTTTTAATTTTTTCAGGAAGCTCCACACTGTTTTCCAAAGTGGCTATACCAACTTGCATTCCCACCAACTGTGTGAGAGGGTTCCCCTTTCTCCACAGCCTCTCCAACACTTGTTGTTTCCTGTCCTGTTAATTTTGGCCATTCTAACTGGTGTAAGATAGTATCTCAATGTGGTTTTGATATGAATTTCCCTGATGGCTAATGATGAACATTTTTTCATATCAGTCCATGAAATCTTAATTATCTTCTCATTCTTTGTGTTTACCTCAGCTCAACAGACAGCCAGCTAAAGCTGTGGAATGTAGGGAAACCATACTGTTTACGTTCCTTCAAGGGTCATATCAATGAAAAAAACTTTGTAGGCCTCGCTTCCAATGGCGATTATATAGCTTGTGGTAAGTAAAACCCATCTTTTCCTGAACTTTTTAACAGGAATTTGTTCCTGAAATTGCATTCAACAGACATAAACTATATACCGAGTCAGGAAATGATCTGTACGTCCAGAAAAATAGCATATTGAATTCTTCTGGGATTGCACTGAAATAAGCATTAGTCCTTCCTATTGAATTCTTCTGGGATTGCACTGAAATAAGCATTAGTCCTTCCTTCCTTTAGTGAGCACAAACCCACAAACCCTGACTACTTGAAATAGCATAAGATTATTAAATGTTTTATAATTGTTCTCCATTGTAACATAATTTCTGTAGATACTATGTAAAAGAAAACATTAATATCTGCTCATATACTAATTTCAGAGACATTATTTATCTTCTTAAGCTTGATACTCATTTTCCCCTATAGAATGACCCCTTTATTAAGCAATTTGTTTAGATAATCTTGATCTGTTATTCTAGGGCTTTTGTTGTTGGTAATTTATACAAATTTAAATCAGAAGTAGAAAAATCAAATTAGGTAATGTTCAAATGCTTAATACACCCAATGCCTGAATATATGAACTTTCATCAGTTCTTTTCCAATGACTTGACCTTTATTTAGTAAAGTTGTATATAACGTAAACCCTGCCAAAGCAAATCTCTTAAAATTATTCTACTTTATAGGCTACTCAAAAATATAGGTTTCCTTATAGGCCACTTATGTAATAGAGTAATGTCTTTATTGGGGACTGGGACATAAATTTTGTAGGTTATTAAATCTGCCTTTGTAAGTATGTAACTCCCCCCATCCCTTAGAAATCTTTCTAAGTGTCTTTTAAGATTCATGATGTAATAACAAATTTCTTGTTTTCTTTAAACCTCTGCTATAAATGAGGTTTTAGCAGTAATTTTAACCTTATGGTTATCAATGTTGTTATATTACTTACCAGTTATTATTTCTTTAGATTAATGAAGTGTAGCTTTTTTTCTATGATTCTTTTTCTCATGATTCTCAAGAAATCCTGTGCTCTGGTCTTTCAGATTCAACCATAAAAGATTTCTCTTTGAGCTTAAACATTAAGTAATAATTACCTTATGAATGTGATGTTGTAATTTTGAATTCTCCCATTCTAAGAAATTATTTATTTAAACTTTTTTTTTTTTTTTCAGGAAGCGAAAACAACTCTCTTTACTTGTACTATAAAGGACTTTCTAAGACTTTGCTAACTTTTAAGTTTGATACGGTCAAAAGCGTTCTGGATAAAGACCGAAAAGAGGATGATACAAATGAATTTGTTAGTGCTGTGTGCTGGAGGGCATTGCCAGATGGGGTAAGTTTTCATGTCAATTTTTTCATCTTGATATCTCATATAACACTCTGTATTCATATCTGAATTTTTTTAAGTTTAAAATAAAAATTGATATGTGATACAGATTTTCTTTTTTGCTTAGTTATGCATCACCAAAGTAAATAGGCATTTAGGTAGTAATTGAAATATCACTAGTGGAACAATATCACACTGATGTAATGTCTCTCCTGTGTACCCACAGCATATTGTGCATACTTCTGTTTTAGCATTAACACATCATCTATTTATATCTCTTCTATAAGACTGGAAATTTCTAGAGTACACACTGTATCTCATTTTCCTTAATGATCATTTGCAGTATGTACTCAAAAACAGTTAACTGAATCTGGTATTGTCTTAGCAAGAAACAAATGTGATGTAGGTAAAGGAGAGTGCATCTATTAAATACTATTTCAGGGCAGAATTGCTGTCTACAAAATGCACTTATACAAGAATATTTAAAAACATTTGATTTCTTAATAAGAAAGTTGTAGTTCTAAATTGCAAAAAAAAAAAGTTTTTTTAAACTTGTCACTTATTCCTACATTTTAAAGGATAAGCTTTCTCATAAATTATATGAAGAAATAGTCACTCACTAATGTCATCTTTTTGAAAAAATAGCTCTTTAGGTGCTTACTTGATCGCTTTTATCTTTGAACCAGAAAACTCTACCTTTATGAGTACTCTCAGAATGTTGATTTGCTTATAATATTTGACTTTAATCAGCTATATTCCATTCCTGCCCTATTTAAAGTTCTGTTAATCAACTTCCAGTTTTGGCATTGGTGGACTAGGTGATTTATACTAACCTTCCCTGTAAGTAGAACTAGAAAAGTTGGACCAAGTATATTTATTTTAAAAACAACAGAAACCTGTTTGAAGATATTGGAATGTAAATAAGATAGAAAAGAATTACTGGCACAGGAATGTAAGCCTGGCTTTGGAGTATGCTTTACCTCTGGAGCCTTTGCCACTGTTGGTAGAATAGCTGAGAGCACTTATGGCAGCTTCACAGGGGGACAGGGATTGGAATCTAGTGCTTACCACCAAGTGGCTGAACTTACTTTGGTTTAGGGCCTCAAAAGGGCTAGGGTAAACCAGTAGAAAATAAACTCTCAGAGTGATTGTAACTCCAGATCATATCAGTCCTGAAATTAAATTGAAATGACCCTGTCTTGCTAGTTAAAATTAAATCTTCTTTGAAAGAAGATCTAAAAAAGATAATTTGGGAATTTATTATTTTTTTAATTGCAAATACAATAACTAAGTCACAGTAAAAAACAGACAAACATAGGAAAAGGCAAGATGTTGTGAATAAATTTAGCATAAACAGTGGACAAGAGAAACAAAATCACAGCAGCCCTGGATATTGGAATTGTCAAACATAGCTTAAAGATAACCATGCTGACACGATAAAAGATAAGATAGAAAATTTCAACTGAAAATTAAAAAACTACTTTAAAAATGAAAATCCTAGAAGTAAAAAATTATAATTCCCAAAATTAAGAACTCAGTGGATGGATTGTATGGAAGAAAAGACAGTTATAAAGAGAACTGGTAGTAAGTTAGAAGAAAATATACAGAAGCAAGTATGGAGAGACAAATAGGATGAAAAAATACAGAAAAGAAATGAAGGATGAAGTAAGAAAGTTTAATGTATTCAATAGAAGACCTAAAAGGAGAGAAAAGAAATAATACAACTGAATCAAATATTAGAAGCAATTATTGTTGAGAACTTTACAAAATTGATGTAAGACATTGAGCAGAGATTCATTAAGTCCCTGTACCCCAAAGAATAAATCCACAAAGTGAGCAAAGATTTAATATTATACTTGGACCATGAAGAGACTTAAGGTTGCCTGAAACTCTGACCTTGGGTCTGTCTTCTCAGAGTAGTACTTTGTGGAAATGTGCTGAGTTAGGACAGACATGGAATGTTACTGCTAGCAGCTAGTTTACCATAAAACTCCATCTGTACTATTGCATGTGGACTTAGAAAACTGTGAGTTGGCTTGTTGGCCTTATATCTGTCCAAAGTGAACAATGTAAAACTGACAGGAAACCAAGGCACATCTCTGTATTTAGAACCCCATGCAGCCTAACTGTCCTTAGCAACTGTGCGTACTCTTCGTGTGGGTTCAGGAGAGAGACAAGAAGCTATGCATGTGTATAGTCGCTTGCCCCTCTGATGAGTTTGAAGATGTGCATGCTGAATTTACTATCCTTTATACCTCTGCAGAGCTAACTAACCTAGTGCAAGACTAAAGCTAATTGTGTCTGGTCCTGTGACCTCTGCTGGTGGTAGGACAGCCACACCTTGACATATCATAATCAAACTATAGAAAATAAAATGCAAAGGGACTTTTTTATTAATTCATCTATTTGTGTGTGAGAGAGAGATCGAGAACTAGTGGCAGGCAGAGGGAGAAGCAAGCGCCCTGCCAAGCAAGGAGCCTGATGCAGGACTTGATCCCAGGACCCTGGGATCACGACCTGAGCTGAATGCAGACGCGTAACCGACTGACATCCCACAAAGGAAGATTATTAAAATAAGGCAGAGCAAAAGTCACTCTGTTCAGAAGACCAGCAATTAGACTGACAGCCAACTTCTCATGAAGCAATAGAAACCAGAGGTGGTATAACCAGATCTTCACTGTGTAAAGGGAAATACCTGCCAGTCTATATTTCTGTATCCAGTGAAAATCTCTCAAGACAAAAGTAAAATGAAGACATTTTTAGATAAATAAAGAATTTGCCGCCAGTAGACCTATACTAAAGAAAACTTGAAAGAATATTTTTAAGGCAGAAGGAAAAGATGCAGGACCTAGAGATGAAAGTCACAGATGTAGAAAGTATTGGAAAAAGATAAAGGAATAGAATGGCAAAAGGAATAGAAGTGGTGATATGTAGTAAAAATATAAAAGCATATTGACTATATAAAACAGTGATACCTTGTTGGATTTAATAGGCAGATAGAATTAAGTACTTGAAGGTAATAACATAAGCCAGAAGGGTAAAAATATGATTAAAATATTCTCAGGAATTTTCCTTGTCAGGAAGGAGGTTAAAAAAAACCCTAATATTACTGAAAAGGCTGCATATTGTAATTTATAGGACAACCTCTCTGAAGTACCTTCTTAAAGTGTGCTATCTAGATCAACACATCAGCATCACCTGGAACTTTCTTTATTTCCTAATGAAAAGATTAAAAAAAAAGTTCTCTAACTCACTTCATTATTAGTCCAGATTTATTTTAAATTTGATTTTTATATAAGTCAATTTGTTAGGGCATGAAAAGTAACTTCATTTCCCTATTTTAGATGTGGCAAAAAGTGTGAGAGACTCTTGTTTATTTATTTAACAAATATTTATTATGTGCAGTCATGGTTCTAGATATGGAAGATAAACTTTAGCAAAACTTCAAAAATAATTCTGGCCCTCTTAAGATACTTAAAATTTTATGTTCCGGAGGAGACCGAAAAACAAAATAAATAAATAGTTACATTAGACGGTCATGAGTGACTTGGAGAAAAACAAAGCAGGAGAGTGGGACAGGGAGTGCTAGAATAGGGAGTTGTAGTTTTCAGTGGTGGTGACAAAATCACCTCCCTGAGTAGCTGAATTAGGGCAAAGACAAGGACGTAAGATGTAATCCATGTTTAAAGGTGGAAGGGTATTCCAAGTGGAACAAACAGTTCAGAGGCCTTGAAGTAAGAAAGTGATTAGTGTTCAGTGATTAGTATCAGTAATAGTGTTCGGCGGCCTTCAGAAAGGAGGCCAGTGTTGCTGCACTACAGTGAACTGGGTGGAGAGTAGTCAGTTTCAGAGTGGTGAAGAACCATTTCAACAGAGCATTGTTTACTAAAGTCTGGACTTTGGCTTTTACCCGGTGTGAGTGGAGCCATTTTAAGATTTTGAACAGTTTTTAGGAGTGGAGTTGCCAGTAATTGAGAAGACTACCAGAAGAAGTGTCTTTGAAGAGACAGGAGGTGACATTTAGACTGGTTAAGTTTGAGGTGTCCTTGTCTTCTAAGTGAATGTACCAGGTTTGGAGTTCAAAGCAGATTGAGGGGCCAGATAGACATTGGTAGCTGTGAGCTTGTGACGTTTAAGCCAAGAAACTCCTCTGCAAGGGAGTATAATTAGATACTAGAAGTAGTGTGAATACCATACTTTGGACAGTTCCTTAGTGTTCAGTGATTCAACGAGGAGGAATCAATGAGTGAGAACGAGCAGTTCTCTATATAGTAGAAAACTGAAGCCAGGGAAGCCGCGTGAAAAAGTTTTTCAGGGAGGCAGAATTGATTGGCTTTGTCAAATGCTACTAATACAACTAAGATGAGTAAAAAAAATGAAAGGAGTGGTATGAGAAAAGCTTGACTGGAGTGGTTTTAAAAAGAAAGGGAAGGGAAAAGTTGGAGATAGTGAAATGCAGAGAGCTGTTTTGGGGAATAGTAAAACAATATCATGTTTAATCTCACCTAGATTACTTTGTTAAAATATGAAATCGATAGCTGTCTCTAAAATGTCCAAACATTTCCTTGTCTTTCTGTCCTTTATTTCTCTTCTATCTAATTGTGATCACAAGAAAGAGATCAATCTATTTATTTCTTTGTTTTTAAAAAATTTTGTTTCATTTATTTTTAAAATATTTATTTATTTGAGAGAAAAATAGGGAGGATGGGGGTAAGGGCAGAGGCAGCGGATCTCAGACAGACTCCGTGCTGAGCACAAGCCCTACTTAAGGCTCAGTCTCAACATCCTGAGATCATGCATAACCTGAGTGGAAACCAAGAATTAGATGCTTAACCAACTAAGCCACCTAAGTACCCCATAAATTTAGAAATATTTAAATGTAATCAACCAAAGAGAAGAATGAAAATCTAACTTTGTAAATAAAAATATAATTCAACAAATGAATCCCCAGATTCACCGTAAAATTTTTTTAGTTCATTCTTCTGTAGTTGTAGGTCAGTTAGATGTTAGTTGATGGGACTGTTCAGATCTTGTCTTTACTGAATGTTTTTCTGAAAGAGATAGTTTAAGGACACTTACAAAGTAGGTTAACTTTGAAAGTCTTTTTAGGTTTTGGACAAATATAAGTGGTAGATCAGTTAACTATAATGAACTAAAATGACCTAAAATTTTTCAATTAATGATGGTATAAAAATTGCATTTGCTTCTGTGTTATTTATGGCAGTGATTTAGTCATAGGGAGGAAATGGGAAATTAAAAATGAGTGATAGAGGGAAAAGCACTAAGACAAATAAATACAATCTTTTAGGAGAGTATCTCAGTCTTATAAAATTTAGGTTAGTTTTCAGCAGATTAAATTTCTGTTTAGCTTTGTTTTTTCTTATAACCTAGGGATTGTGTGTGTGTGTGTGTGTGTGTGTGTGTGTCTGCGTGCACACCCGTGTGCTCGCACTTCTATTTGGCCACTTCTAGGTAAAAATGAACCAGTAATTTCAAGCCCTGTTTTGAACCATCAGCCAAATTCATATAAGATTCCCATTCCTTTTATTTCTACCGATTTTCACATAAACTGGAAAGAATGTTATACACTGCTTTTTTTTAAGATGTTGCTCAACTAAATTGTATTTCTTTCATCTTCTCATTTATTTCACAGTGCTATGGAAGTTAACAGTATGCTCTCCCACCTTCATATTTGCTATGTGGTCTATTTTGCCTTAGGATTACAATTTTTGCTTTTAATTACTCTCATTTAAAGACAGAATATTTTTGATTTTTTTTTAAAGATTTTATTTATTCATTATAGAGGGAGAGAAAAAGCATGAGGGGGTGGGAGGGGTAGAAGGAGAGGAAGAAGCAGACTCCCTGCTGAGCAGAAATCCAAATAAGGGTCTTGTGGGATCTCATGATCCCATACCCTAGTCTAGGACCCCGGCATTACAACCTGAGCCAAAGGCAGATGCTTAACTGAATGAGCCACCCTGGCACCCCTAATATTATTTCTTTTAGTCTAAGAGACCATACTTGTCCTTTGTCTATTTTTCTTCCTTCCTATATTTTCCCTGTGTCTAAAAGCACCTTTATTCAGTCACTTGTGGGGTCGCTGACAGTTCCTTCTATCTTTTGTTCCTTGTCTTGTACTGGTAATGGCTCTAGCATTTCTACTACTAAAATGTCAAAATCTCTTCAACCATATTAAATTTTCAAAGAATTTTAAGATGTTTCATTCAACTAGTTAAAATTGTTTTTGCTGTCTAGAAGAATTTTAATTGCAACTTAGGCCCTCTCTAGAATAGAAGTAGTAGTTTTGGTTCATTATTCTAATTCACTTGAAGACATTTTAACTATACAAACCTTAGTAGTTTAGGGTTATTGATATAAAAATGTGTTATTACTGCCAAATTATTAGGGTTTTTCTTCCTAATACTAGGTCTTATTATTTACATTGCCTATTTCAGTATTAATTTTCATGATTTTTTAAAAAATACGGATTTGTGAGAAATAACTACTAGGAGTAACAGATCATTTTACCTTTCTTTAGGATTTCAAATTTATTTTCCTCACTGGTTATATTTAAAATATAAATGAGAACTCGATCATATATTTTAATTGCTGTAATAAAGGAACTTTACTATCCACTTAACTTGAATTATAAATTCTTAAAACTGTATAATTGAATATATTGTATCCATATTGCACATTCATATACATTCCATTTGAATGATTACATAATCTTTGAAGTAAATGTGGCTTACTGTATTTTCATAAATAGCAGTCGGCTCTATACTTTTGAACATAGATAATGGTGAGCTTAGTAGGCTGCAATTTTTTTTTTTTTAAAGATTTTATTTATTTATTTATATGACAGAGAGAAACACAGCTAGAGAGGGAACACAGGCAGGGGGAGTGAGAGAGGGAGAAGCAGGCTTCCTGCTGAGCAGGGAGCCGGATGCGGGGCTCGATCCAGGGACTCCAGGATCATGACCTAAGCCAAAGGCAGTCGCTTAAGCAACTGAGCCACCCAGGCGCCCTAGTAGGCTGCAATTTTAATTCATTTTCTGACTCCACATCTTTGAAAAATACCACATAATTTATTTGGCCTCTTGTGTCTGCATGTAGTAATATTTGCTGATACTTCTTGGAAATAGCCCTTATCTGGATTAATAAAACCTATAGGTAATTCACAATGTATGGCATTTCTAGTTTCAACCTTTCTTTCTAAAATATACTATTTATTCACAATTTTCCATAGGTATTAATATGGGCTAACATAAATTTTGTTTTCTTCCTCCCTCCATCCCTCCCTTCCTTCCTTTTTCTATTATATCCCTACATACTCAAATCCTTTTAGATATATATAAAAGCAGTAATGATATGGTCAGGATAACTCATTAACTAAATAATTATCCTTAGCTAATTTATAGTTGATTCAAAGAATAATTTTTATAATTTTAAGAGGGTGTGGGGGTCAGTGTAAATGCCCTTGGCAAACACTTTGATGTAGTATAATATAATCTTGGAACATTATCTCTTAGGCTTTTTACTAAATAGCTGTTATTGTAGTTCATTGCTCAAAGAAACAATTAGAAACGAATACATGTATATTTTAGAGAATTTATAAAAATAAAAATAGAAAATAATGTCTGTTATCACTTTTTCCAGAAATAACCAATAGTAACATTTTAATGTAATTAATCCTCAATGTTATTTTCCATTCATGGGTACTGTTTTGTTTTGTTTTGTTTTATAAAATTGAGTATTTTACATATATTTTTAAATTTTTTTATGTATTCTTTACCTTTGCCTTTTTTTAAAATAGATTTTGTTTATTTATTTGACAGAGTTTCAGCGAGAGAGGGAACATAAGAAGGGAGAGTGGGAGAGGGAGAAGCAGGCTCCCCGCTGAGCGAGGAGCCCGATATAGTACTCAGTCCCCAGACCCTGGGATCATGACCTGAGCGGAAGGGAAATGCTTAATGACTGAGTCACCCAGGCGCCCCTACCTTTTTGCCTTTATTATTAACCCTTGAAAAGAGCATTTTCAGTGGCTGCATATTATTCTATTCTAAGAATTTACCATACTGGCATACCAGTGTTTTGTTGAGGATGTTAATGTTTACTTTTTACTATTACATAACTTTAATACTTTGAATACTTCTTCTTGAATATTTTCATAGTCTTTAAATTTCTAATTAATTCTTTAGAAGAGAACCTTCAAGATTTGTCCATTTAAAGAAAATGAATAGTTTTAAGACTTTTGATTAAAATTAGTTGGCCTTCCAGAAAAGTTTATTTACATTTGCTCTTGCACCAAGAAACAAGAAAGTCCAGGGGGTTCAGTTTTACCATGTACATCAAACATGGGATATAATACTAGTACTTCTGCCAAGGTGAAAATATTTTGTTAGTAAATATATAATCATTTTTTATTGTTCAGCAATTTTCTAAAACATTAACTTTTGACATTTTTACAAATTTGTATACTTATATACTGAGAATTCTTTTTTTAAAGATGTTTTTGCTTGAAAGGGAAATACCATGGAATTGAGATACTGTTTTAACACAGTCAATTTGGTGTTCGTAATTCAAATCTGTTCCACTGTCTTCCACACCCTATGTCTTCCTTGAAAGTAATGCTATAAAGCTAAGGTGAATTTGGGACCCTACTGGTTATTCTTGATTTCTCTTATATCTTTTTTTTTCATCACTGCTTTATTCAGAGACTGGAGTCAGGTAGAGGAGAATATTTATGTTCTGTATCTGTGGATCCTTCTGTTGACATGACCCTTACTTAAAACTGATGGAATGAAATATGAATTGACTTAAGAATGCAAGTGCCTATTTCTGGTCTTATGTGGCTATATCTATTTAAAAAGACATCATATTTTGTTGGAAGCAGGTCTTGAGTCCATTGTAACTTCTGCTGAGACTGTAGTACCCCCCTCATCATTGTTTTATCAGTTCTGAATCACATCATACATACTTATCTAATCTTGGGTCACAAATTCTAAATGGATATCTAATGGAAAAAGGCAGTACTTAATAAAGGGCACTTAACACTTCCTTAGCTCTTCAAAAATGATTTAAAAAATGTATATTCTCAGAAAAGGCGTTAGTTACTAACGGCTATTTTCTCTTGTGGCTTGAAACACCAGGAATCGTATTGAAAGTTTCTGTAATTCTAGCATGAAAATTGTCAGGACAAGGATTTTTCTAATTTCTGTCCCTTGAAATAAAGTGCAACAAAACTTGGCTTGGGAACCTGCCAACTGTCTAATCACCCATACTATACAAAGTTATAACCATATTAAGTGAGAGCATCTTTTTAATCATATAATAAAATGCATTTTTATATTTCTATTTCTAATGAATTAATAAATTTCTAACTTTATATAGTGAAACATTTTTAAGTGTTTTTAACTAAAACTTTATATTCGTAAGATCTTTTCTTTGCCTAAATCTCTCATGATTTCTGTCCATTAAAAATATTTGCTGAATGAATTAATATACTGCCTTCTACTATTGTTTATATTCATGTCTCTTACTCCTGCTAACCTGCAAACTCCTTGAAAGAAGGCATCCGACTATATTGAATAAGAGCACAGACTATGGAACCAGGTCATCTAGGTTCAGTCAGATTTTCCACATAGTAGCTCTGTGACCTTGTACAAGTTCCTCAACTGTACTGTGGCTCAATTTCCTCATCTATATATTTTTAAAAAAATTATAAATAGACCCCATGCCCAGTGTAGGGCTTGAATTTACCATGCTCAGATTTAAGAGTTGCATGCTCCCAGCCAGGTGCCCCCTTCCCATCTATAACAGGCTGATGACAATAGTAATTTACCTCTAAGGGTTATTATAAAGTTAAAATAAGTTAAGGTACATAAAAAGTTTAGAATAGTTTTTGGCATATAGTAAGAGCTATATAAATGTTTGCTATTAGTGTCATTCAGTTTTAAAATACCCTTTAGCACAAAGCAAATTGTTTGCACCTGATGTGTAATTAGTATATATATATAATTTTTGTAATGAGTGATACAATTGTTTAGTGTTGTCTTTTATCTTGTCTATTCCATAATTAATAAAATACTAATTTTGAAACTAAAAGTTGGGGTAGAGATGGGAAATACTTTTAACATCTAATAGACTCACTTGAAACTCAGTGGTAATATCAAGGATTGGATCAATTTAAGAAAACTAATTTTTCTGACATCAGCATTCATGGGTACCTATATAATTGCTTTATAATTACCAGCTTGCCCCTTGGGATAAACTGTATTTTGCTTATTTTCAAAAGCAATGAAAATTTTAAAGTGCACGCAGCTATAGGGAAGTTGGTATTTATTATTAGCTTCGTATTTTTGTTAGATTTATAGCCTGTTCTTCCTTTCCTTTCAACATTGCTTTTATTTTACAATTTAGTCTTCTCTCAAGAAGACTTAACATATCTATTTTTCCAATTTATATGTTTTTATCTAAGAGGTAGACATTCCTCTCTGATTTAGTAAAACACTATGTATAAAGCAGCAGAATGTATACAACCAGGGAAGCTAAAGCACATTAAAACGTCTGTCTGCTTTCATTAAAGTACAAAATGCATCTAGAGTAAAATTTATTTATATCAATGATTCTCAAAACTGACTATCAGAATCATCTTGGGATCTTTAAAAAAAAAAAAAAAAATATATATATATAACAAAACATCTATTGTTAGATCCATGAACCCCAATTTAGAGGGAGGAAGGATGGAGACTTTGTATTAAAAAGTCCCCCAGGCCTCCTTGGAAAATTATATGAATAATTTATAATTTATAGTTTAGAAATGGATGATTTATGTTACCACTTGGAAAGAGATTTGTTAGATATAGTAACCAAGAAGCATAAATGGTTCTTCAGCATCTGCTAACGAGGTAATGATTGTAATTATGAATATCTAATGTCTGTTAGATTTTGCTACTCCCTTACCCTCTTGGGAAGAGACATAAATAAACAAAATAAGATTAGTCTTTTTCCTTTCTTTAATTAAAAAAAATTGCCTTTAATTTATATTAACTTCTCATACTTCTAAGATGATCCTGAATTCTTCAGTGAACACTGAGAAGACAACATAGGAGCTTCTTTTCTTTCTTCTTTCCTTTCTTCGTTTCTATTTCTCTTTTTCCTTTTATCTTTCCTTTCCTTTCTTCTTTCCTCTAGCTGGATGGTTTATAACACTTTAGAAAATTTTCCTGACTGGAAGAGGGCCAATCTGAATGAACTCTTGTCTTGGGCGTGGAAAGAAACGAAGATTCTGAGCATGGACCCTGACTTCCAGGAAGACTGTGGCTTCCATCTTCTAAGTGCCCCACTCTTCCATTAGCATCCAGAGTAGAGTGGGGTGGGGAAGTAGAAAAGAGAGGAGACAAGAAGGTGGTGGAAAATGAAGCAAACTGTAATTTATTTCTTCTCTAAGTTAATTACACTAAGTGTAAATATTCCTTGACCTTAATGTCCACTATTGTATGGACAGCCTCTGTGAAAACATTTGTTGCCTTAGATATTTGTGATGAATATTGTAATGAAATCAACAAAATAAGATTTAGTGGGTCTGCCACTCAACATTTTAAATATATCATCATTGTCATTTTTATATGTACTGTAATGGAATTTGACTTACATTAGAATGGTTCTTATAATTTTTCTCATTAAATATTTTTTTTTGAAATAGTGTTTGTCCTTCTGAAGTATGCCAATTTTGAAGCATAGAAAGAAGCATTGAAAGAAATCTTTAAGCTGCTTGGTTTTAAATTTTTTTTTATTTCACCTTGTGTAAGAAAAAAAAGAAATATATTAATTTGAGATAATGAACAATTTCATTATTACCCCACCACACTTAAAACCGTCAAATATTTTTGAGATGGGAAGGAATTTTTTTTTTTTAAGATTTTTTTTTTATTTATTTGACAGAGAGAAACACAGCCAGAGAGGGAACACAAGCAGGGGGAGTGAGAGAGGGAGAAGCAGGCTTCCCGCCGAGCAGGGAGCCCGATGTGGGACTCGATCCCCGGTCTCCAGGATCATGACCTGAGCCGAAGGCAGTCGCTTAACCAACTGAGCCACCCAGGCGTCCCTAGATGGGAAGGAATTTAACTTTAGTTTCTAAATGTTGATCTTTTGACAGTTCCTACCAAATTTCTATTAGAAGTAGCAGAACACCAGAGAGTGAATATTGAGTATCATTTCCTTGCCTTAAAAGTTTTTAATGAATTCTATTTGAGTTGGCTTTATATGCCGAAGTATATGTATGAAAATGATTATTATTTTCTAATTGAATAAAAATATAGATAGCAGTTACTTAAATCAGAATTAACCAAGGACAGCAACTGTTTAAGAGATAAGTATTTCCTGCTAATTCAAACTTGCATCCTATCTGAGGAAAAGAAATACATGTTTATATTTCACTTTGCTAGTCTCATATTAATCCCTGTTGTTCTCATGATGTCTCTCTATTGATGTGATCCTTATAGCCTTTCGAATCTCTTACTCTGTCATTTCTTAAATACCCCTTTTATGCAGCATTATTCCAAATAAAGCTACAAAAATTAGCATTGGTATTTCTAGGATAGTAGAAAAGTTATTACTGCTGAACATAGAAACAATTTGATTATGTAGATGAAAGAGAAGTCAGTCTATTATAATTGCTCTGAAGAAGCTATTTAATTTTGGGCCTGTTTTTGTTAGTCTTTTCTTACTCTATATAAGAAGATTAATTTGAATGAAAATATAGATTCTTTCTGTGATAGTCAACCAAAAGGTAAAGATAAAGGCAGAAAATAAGGCCGAATCATTTGGTTTAAATGACCAAAGTGTTTACACATTGTTGAGAATTAAATAGGCAGTTGATAATTGCTTATGTTTGTCTTCAAGGTCTTTGACTTTGATGGAAGTAGAAAGTTTACAGGTAGATTATATAGAAAGTAAATCTCATTTCAAGTATCAGTTCCTTTTTGTTAATTTACTGTTTCAAATCCTAAGTATTCAGAGCTGTGGCTTTGTGACACACCAAGTGTATCTTTGTGAGTTGCTTTCCAGAGGTTGGGAGAGCAAAAGAGTAGTAATTCACTTTGCTTTTAGTGTTTTGTTTTGTTTTGTTTTGTTTGTTATTTCTCACAACATTCCAAACATGGCTTTTTTTTCAGAGACCAGGGGTTTATCTTTTTATTTTAAAAAAATTGCTACGAATTTTTATATCACTTATGGATCCTCATGTACTGTTATTACTGATAAATAAGAACTGAAATATTTTATTTCATGCCCGATATCTAAATACTTTTGAAATACGTAGCTTAGTATATATAATTCTCATTTTTAGCAGCCAAAAATAATTTAGGTCTCACAAATCATATTCATGCTCTTACTGTTTTTCACTAACCAACCCAATCTATAATTCACATGATAATCCTTGACATTTGTACCAATAGGAGACAGACAGTAGTGGTTCTGATAAATCCAAAATATCAACTAATAAGAATGGGTAATTCTTGTAGAGACTTACTGTAGATGATTATATTTAAAAGGAGGGTTTAGGGGCGCCTGGGTGGCTCACTTGGTTAAGCGACTGCCTTCAGCTCAGATCATGATCCGGGAGACCGGGGATCGAGCCCCACATCGGGCTCCCTGCTCAGCAGGAAGCCTGCTTCTCCCTCTCACACTCCCCTTGCTTGTGTTCCCTCTCAAGCTGTGTTTCTCTCTGTCAAATAAATAAATAAAATCTTAAAAAAAAAAAAAAAAGGAGGGTTTATGCCTCTCCCAGCTAATAAGGTTAGCCTTGCCACTTCAGAATTCAATAAGAGTCTGTGTTTATGGGGAATATTTCCATTTCCTCAAAGTTTTCTGTTTTGTAAAGGTTTAAGACTTTTTAATTCTAAGCTTTTTATATTTCTCTGGATGTTTAAGATCTAACAATTGTGTTTTCCTTTACTAATGGAAAGGATGAATTATTGATGGCAAATCAAATTCTAGGATCCCTTATAGGGATCTTGTTGGTCTTTACTGGTCAACGAAAGCCTGGTTACCCTGTAGATTTTACACTCTCAGAGTCCTCACCATGTTTAAAAATAGGTTTCATTCTTTCTATAATGAGGAAGTAGAATGAAGAAAACCACTTAATTTTGACCAGAGTTGAGATTATTTTCTATACATTAGGGACATTGCTTTTACTTACTTGTCCTTTTCCTTTTTATTCTCTGCTTTCCAAGTCATCATTTTAGGGATATGGAGAAAAAAGTAACTTTTCAAGGGTAATAACTTTAGGGTTTTTTGGTTTTTGGCTTTTGGGTTTTTTGTTAGTTTTGTTTAAATCTCATATTAACTTTAAACACCTCCATTTGATATAACCAATAGAGTGAAAGAGTTTGTTTTTTGGTCATATTAGTAAATTTTTGAAGGTGTATTTCTTCTGTTGACTGAAATTTATCAAAAACATAAGTTACTTCTGAGCTTGTGTATATCTTAATGTCTTTTAGGTATAAGGATTTGTATCAACCTGAGTTATTAAGAGTGAAACTCTTGGCTCTGACTAGATGTGAATAAACCCTTAGGAAGAGATTCTCTCACCCAGTTTAGTTGCCATGTTTCTTTCTTTCTTTTTTTTTTTTTTTAAGATTTTATTTATTTGACAGAGAGAAACACAGCGAGAGAGGGAACACAAGCAGGGGGAGTGAGAGAGGGAGAAGCAGGCTTCCCGCTGAGCAGGGAGCCTGACGTGGGGCTCGATCCCGGGTCTCTGGGATCATGACCTGAGCTGAAGGCATTTGCTTAACCAACTGAGCCACCCAGTCACCCCAGTTGCCATGTTTCTTACTTTTTGATAGATAAGTGGCAATTACTTTTTAAAATAAGCATGAGGTTTTGGTTCTTTCCATGCACATTTGCATTTGACTCAGTTTTCTCTTATGCTTGCTAAAATATACAAGTTATCTATCAAAGACTCAACACAAGTCAAAGTAAATACAAGCTACCTTCTCAGCCTGTTGTAATATGTAAAGCAATACCTGACAGAGGAGTAACTTATCTCCAGCATTTGGACCCTCTAAATCCAGTTGTATCTTATTCAAGAGACCAGTGACTTTTTTTTAATCCCTTCCTCATCTCGGCTTTAGAATATTCTATTTTTCTCCACCAATAAAGAACTTTTAGAAGATAGAAAATAGGGAAAATTTGCCCTGTAATAGTAACACCGAAACAAAACAGCAGTTAATATTCTGATGTCTGTCCTTCCAGTCTTCTGCCTGCATTTCTTATATAGTTTTACATTATCGGTATATTTTGTTTGTAGTGTTTTACACTGATTACAGCTAAGCATTTCCTCTCCTTACATCATAATGTTAGTGGAAGGCATTTATATATATTTTGAATTAGTTTGTCTCTTAATAAACATTTAGGCTGCATCTAAGTTTTTTGTAGTTCTAAGTTCACAATGTTTTGGAGCCTGTTGTTTTTCCCCTTTTGTCTTGTAACATTGTATTTATAATTCAGAATCCTGTAAGTGGGGGAAAACTGGGTCAGAGGGTTCACATTACTTTTTAGCTTTTGAAATCTATTATTGTTTTGATTTCCAAAAAAGCAGACCAGTTTTGGAAACTACAGTTTCTCTTTACCATGCTAGCATTGATTGTCAGGGATGAGAGGTGAAGGTAAGAGGCAATGCTGTGAGAAGAGGGAGATGAGGTATGTATATTTTCATGTAGCACACTCTTTGAAATCTGGTTTCTAGGTATAAGCATTGGTTCTGTTGCTATGACATCTTTGGAAAATTCCTTATACTTTCTGAGTCCACATCCTCATTTTTGAAGTGGTTTAATATGAATGTTTAATACCTCAAAGTGTTGTTAGAAAGCAGAGGGCATTATAAGTTTTCAGTAAATGGTAGCTACTGCTACTAACAGATTAATGTGTAAAAATTGGAAAATTAACATTTGAACATCTATCATCTATCCTTTCCTCCTGTCTTGTTCAGTATTTGGTGTAAGTTCTGCAGATCTGTTTCAGATATATTTCTAGGTAGAAGGAATAACGTGCAAAATGAAAGAATATGAAAGAGCCCCTGTATGTTTGGAGCCTGGTAGGATGTAAGAGGACTAGTAGGAGATGAAATGGGAAGTAGATTAAGAAGAGTGATTTTTTTTTTTTTTCCTAAGAATCATTCTGGACTATGTTAAGAACTTTGAACTTTGTGCAACTATATAAAGGACTTTAAGAAAAGTGATCAACTCCAACTTTTGATCTGTGGTTTTAGTTTAATTAACAACAACAACCAAAAAGATGTGGTAGGCAAGACTACAAAGGCACTGGGGATACGATTTTACTTTTGTCCAAGAATTTGGGAAATATATTGGAAGTTAAATTTATAGTATCTACTGTTTTATTAGAGGGATGAAGACTCTAGGCTTATAGCAGTTAATCAGCTTTTTTTTTTTTTATTTAGGTAAGTCACCTAACATTTGACTTTCATTTCCCTCTTTAATTTGAAGGAGTTGTGTATCAGATTTCCATTGCTCAGTTGGCCATATATGTAAAACCAACTTATATGCTTATAGTAAGACGATATGTTTACATGTAGGTCCACTAATAAACCAAACCTTGTTTTATCCCATATATATAAACTTATGAGAACATTGAGAAAATCCTAATTTGCATTATTTCTCTCTTGATTCAGCTTCTGAACTCACAAATGGAATAACTGCCTCCAATTCTGGGATGCATTAGCTCTAAGGAAAAAACTCTTGACAGTTAGACATAACTTACCTCAGAAGGAAAGTTTCTTGATGTTGAAAACAGGAAACAAGTTTTGTAAATGGAATTTTCTTAAGCTATTTTTAGAAATCCTTATTGAACAAATTGTAACACCTTTCAAGGACTACACTTTTTAAAAGATTTTATTCATTTATTTATTTATTTGAAAGAGAGAAAAGAGGGAGAGAGTAGGGGGAGGGACAGAGGAAGAGGAGAGAGAGAAAACTCTGAGCAGACTCCACACCCATCATGAACCCAACATGGAGCTTAGTCTCACAACCCTGAGATCATGACCTGAGCTGAAATCAAGAGTTGGGTGTTTAACTGACTGAGCCACCCAGGTGACCCTCAAGGACTGTATTTCTAAAATATGAATATTTTACATATAAGAGTTGCAAGAAAATAATTCATTTTTTTAAATCTCCCTGTAATTTGAACTTTTTTTGTTCCCATATTCTTTTTTTCTTTTTTTTAAAGATTTACTTATTGATTTTTGAGAGAGAGAGAACATGCACACAAGCATGGGGTGGGGCTGAGGGAGAGAATGCCAAGGAGACTCTCTACTGAGTGCAGGGCCCTACCCAGGGCTCGATCCCATGAGATCATGACCCAAGCTGACACCAAGAGTTGGACAACCATCCACCTGAGCAACCCAGGTGCCCCTTTGTTCCCATATTCTTTACTAATTCACTCTTAAAGTAATGTTTCTGATACTATTATTACTACATTATGTTTTGCATTAATTTTGGCAACTTCACATTGTCAGTAAATGTTCAGACAAGACTCTTATTGTCACAGGTTAATAGGAAGTTATATTTGAATTTATATTGCATCTTAATATCTGCTCTCATCTTCATTTAATTAACGTATTATGAGATGGGAAAAATAATAGACCAATGCTTTTTTCCCTTTCTGACATTGCTCTGAAGTTTTGATTGTACAACCTAACCTGTGTGTAAAATGAAAGCATTCGTGCAATAGCATTCTCATTTTTCTAACTATATAACTGTAGTCTTGGATATTTGCATTAGTTATCTCTGTTAACATTGAAATACTAACAGAAATAGAATGGATGGCAATTATGACACTTCAGACTTGGACTTAGCTGATGTGATTAAGTAGTTTTCCAGGACTGAATTATTTTTTCAAAAGCTCTTTGTTAAATATGTTTCTTGGTTAGATTAGCAATTACCATAGTTGTTTACTCTTGGTAGTCCTTTGGGATTCTTTGATTTGTTTACTACAAAGTTCTTAACTTGGAATTCCTGGAACCTACCCCACAAGGTTTTTTAGGATGTTCTTCAATCCACTAAAAGCATGTGAAAAAGTTTGTCATGTCCATGTGATTATTTTACTAGAGAGTGTATTGCTTTTTATTAGTTTCCTAAAGGGGATCAAAGTATTAATGATTAAAATTTTGGCTGTGAAGCATTTTAACTCACATCATATGACACTCACACAAAGTACATCTGTCATATAAAGAACAGACCAATTGTATGAAGAAGTCTACATTAATTTGTTAATATGTCGTTAAGAAAAAAATTTCATAGAACCAGAACAAATAATGCTAAAATTTGCATGGAGCCACAAAGGACCCGAATAGCCAAAGCAGTCTTGAGAAGGATAAACAAAGCTGTAGATATCACAATCCCAGATTTCAGGATAAAATATAAAAATGTCGTAATCAAAACAGCATGGTACTAGCACTAAATAGACACATAGATCAATGAAACACAATAGAGGGCGAAGAAATAAACCCATGATTATATGACCAATTAATCTATGACAAAAGAGGCAAAAACATACAATGGGTCTCTTCAACAAATGGTGTTGGGAAAATTGGATAGCTGCATGCAAAAGAATGAAACTGACCACTTTCATATACTATACACAAAAAATAAACTCAAAATGGATTAAAGACCTACATGTGAGACCTGAAACCGTAAAACTTCTAGAAGAAAACAGGGAATAATTTCTTTGACATCAGCCGTAGAACCATTATTCTATGGCCAGGGAAATGAAAGCCAAAGTAAACTATTATTGGGACTGCATCAAACTAAAAAGTTTTTTGCACAGCAAGGGAAAGCATCAACAAAACGGGAAAGCAACCAACTGAAAGGGAGAAGGTATCTGCAAATAATATATATTAATAGCCAGAATATATAAAGAACTTCTACAATGCAACACCCCCAAAATAATCTGATTTTAAAATAGACAAAGGACCTGAATAGACATTTTTCCAAAGAAGATATACAGATGGCCAGTAGACCCATGAAGATATGCTCAACATATTTATCATCATGGGAATGCAAATCAAAACCACAATGAGATACCACTTTTCACCTGTCAGAATAGCTAGAATCAAAAAGACAACTTGCTTGTGGAGGAAAAGGAACCTTTGTACACTTATAGTGGGAATGTAAATTGGTGCAGCCACTGTAGAAAACAGATTGGAGGTTTCTCAAAAAATTGAAAATAGAATTACTATATGATCCAGGAATTCTACTACTATTTACCCAAAGAAAACAAAAACACAGAAGTCCATTCATTAAAAGGATTAGTATTCACCATTGCCAAAGCACATAATGCCTTAGTGCATAACTTTATTTTTTTTTCCATTCTTTCTCCCTTTGCAAGTGTTTTTGAAATATTCTGAAGCATCATTTTATGTCGGTGAAAGAGGAATAGGTGATTACTATTCGCTCTAACTTTGTTGTGACATCCAGAGAAAAACCAACATCAGCAGCTGTACAGAGGAAGTTTTAATGGTCATTAGCCTAGCATTTGAAATAAAATGTTAATGAATTTAAAGGTCTGTAACAACTTTTTTTTTAAATGCATTCCCCTGCCTATTTACCATCTGTTTCCACCAATTCTGAAAAAGTACATCCAAAAGGAACATGTACTTAATACTTAAACTGCTCCTTTAATTTTTAATTTTCATCCAGGTCACAGTATTTTAAAATTTCCTTTTATATTTACTGTTCGGCCCTTAAGTTATTTGGAATGTATTGTTTAATATCCAAATTTGGTTTCTAGTTAATTTTGTTGTGGTCTGAGGAATATATGGCTTCTACTTTAGGGGTTTAAAATTAGTTTCATGGGGCACCTGGGTGGTTCAGTCATTAAGCCTCTGCCTTCGGCTCAGGTCATGATCCCAGGGCCCTGGAGTCTAGGCCTGCATAGGGCTCCCTGCTCTGCGGGAAGCCTGTTTCTCTCTCTCCCACTCCCCTTGCTTGTGTTCCCTCTCACTGTGTCTCTCTCTGTCATATAAATAAATAAAATCTTTAAAATAATAAAATTAGTTTCATGGTTTCAGATACGTTTCCTGTGCATTTGACAAGAATCTGTATTCTGCTTTTGTTAGGTAGACTGTTCAATTAGGTCAACTTAATTGATAATGTTTTGCAATTTTTGTATAATCTTGCTAATTTTCTGTCTAGTTGTTCTGTCAGTTATAAAGAGTGGGAATTTTGAAATCTCCAGGTATAAATTGTCCAGTTTTCTATTTCTCTTTTCAATTCTGTCAGGCTTTGAGTTGTAATTTTGTGTTGTGTTCCATATGTAATTATTATAGCTCTGGGATGTGTATTGACTCTTTTATCATTATGAGATTTTTCTTTTTGTCTGTTGTCATATTTTGGGTCATAAGGTCTATTTTGTATTGACATTAATATAGCCATTCTAGCTTTCTTTTGGTTACTGCTTTTTTGGTATATCATCTTAGTGCCTTTCAATTTGTCTATTTATGTTTGAATATAAGGTGTAGATGGCATGTAGTTGAATGTTCTTTTTTTATTCAGTCTTACAATTTCTATTGTTTTAAAATTTTTTAAATTTTTTTTATTTTTAAAGATTTTATTTATTTGACAGAAAGAAACATAGCCAGAGAGGGAACATAAGCAGGGGGAGTGAGAGAAGGAGAAGCAGGCTCCCCGCTGAGCAGGGAGCCCGATATGGGGCTCGATCCTGGCTCTCTGGGATCATGACCTGAGCTGAAGGCAGTCGCTTAACCAACTGAGCCACCCAGCCGCCCCTACAACTTCTACTTTTTGATTGGGTGTTTAAATTATTTACTTTTAATGTAAGTATTGATCTCGTTTGATTTACAGATAGTCCCAACATCCGTATCATGCCTGAATCTAGTTTAATGATTATCTCCTCAGATTGTTTTTCCTTGAACGCCTTGTAATTTTTGTTAAAAACCGTACATATTGGGGTGTCTGGGTGGCTCAGTTGGTTAAGCCACTGCCTTTGGCTCAAGTCATGATCCTGGAGTCCTGGGATCAAGTCCCACATCAGGCTCCCAGCTCTGCGGGGAGTCTGCTTCTCCCTCTGACCTTCTGCCCTTTCATGCTCTCTCTCACTCACTCTCAAAATAAATAAATAAATGAATAAATAAATAAATACTTTTAAAAAACGTACATATTGTGTGGGACAGTATATACTGAAGGAGATATTTTCTATGCTGCGTATAAGCATGCTTTTCATTCTGCCACACTTGCATTGTAGGGATTGAGTTAATGTAGTCATGATTTACGTTGTTTTTAAGTTTGTTCTTGCTATCATTACCCTCATTGGACCATATTCTAGTAATACTCTTGTGTTTAGAGTCTTGGCTGCTTTGCCAGAGGAGTTTTCTCAGTGTGTTCTCTGCTGGGTTTTCAGTGGGCTCTTTGCACTGCTTCCCAGAACAAATCATCCATCTCTTGTAGCAATCTTTGCTATATTTTTTGTTTATGTGGTGGGGTGGTTATGAGAGGAGGGATGTTCTTTGAAGTTTTGTTTAATCCTCACTCCAAGTCTGGTCCTATGAACCTAGGCCTCGGGGATGTGGCCTTCACAATCATTTCTGCCCATCATCCAAATGAAATGCTGGACCTAGCATATATTCCTGCCCTTCCCCCAAGAGTAAAATATTCTGTTTCCTGTTCTCCCTCAACTTCAGTTTCTCCTCATGCTCTAACCCCCTCCCCTCCTTTCCTCTACAGACTAATCCTTTTGTTCTGTAGAGGACACAGTAGTTGTGCATCTGCATGGTCTTAGGAAATGGTTGCTGTTCCCTTCCTCCAGCCAGTACCACATGAGAAGTTTTCTGAAGATTCTCTCCATTCTTCCCAGGTGGGGATGGAAGAAAAGTCTGGAAGAACATGCTTCTCTCCCACTCTGTAGTTGCAGGGACTTCACACTTTCGTGCTAGCCACCTTGTAGTATTTTGTTAAACATGACCTTAAAAGTTCCTACTAGTTTATCCAGCTATTTCTGGGTTTCAGGTTAGCAAATACTCCAGCATTCTTTCTCCTGTAGGTACCAGTCTCTTCTGGTTTTAGATTTTTTTTTTCCTGTGACACAGTTCTTTAACTGGTTCAAGAAATGTCATTGATTAGAAGTTGTTCAGCTTTTTTTCTTGTTGTCATAGGGGCATTGCTCTTTGTAGCTTTCTTCATCTCTAAGCTGAACTCTCTGGTTCTTAGTACTTGTATTACTTCTATAGATAGAGGGGGTTTTTAACAATCACTTTTAGTTATCTTAGACATACTTCCTGCTAATTTAAATTTGTGTATTGTGAGCATATTTCAGAACTCGATTAATAATAATGTTTTTTTTTATTTCTTATAACATTTTGGGATAATTATCTTTTGCAAAATATAGTTTATAATGAATGCTCTGTAATCCACCCCTCCCTTGCCATACCACATGTAATCATCTAATTTAGTGACAAAAATATTCTCAATTACAGAAGACAATTTAGTGTCTGAATTGGTAGTAGCAATGAAATCATCTATTTGGGATTTGTTCCCTGATGAAAGTCTTAAGACCTATTTAGCCAGGGACAAGAATTTTTGGAGTGTGAAAAAGATATTTAAGGTATCTAGAAGTTATAATGTAACATCTTAACCCATTAGGAGTTTAAATTATTGAGTCTCAAATAAGGAAAGTTTCTCTAAAGTTTGCTAGACTTTTTATACGTAACTGACAGTTCTGAAGACACATTCATGCCAATTTGGTATTCTACTAATGAACTAAGGAGATTTCTGTAGAAATTCAGACAATATAGACTATTGCTGTGATTTACTACAACATGGAAAATATTGAATTAATTTTTTAAAATTCTATTAAATATACTCCTATTTTTCGGTATTCTTTTTTTAAGATTTTATTTATTTTAGAGAGAAGGAGAGTACAAGTGGTGGGGGTAAGGGGGAGGGCGGAGATAGAGGAAGAGGGAAATACAGACTTCCCCTTGAGCAGGGAGCCCCGGTAGGGGCCTTGATCCCAGGACCCTGAGATCTGAGTCACCCGAGATCTGAGTCACCAAGCACCCCTATTCTTCAGTATTCTATATATTTAAAATCAAATCTATTTAAGTACAAAGTTTTGACCTTTAAAGAATGGACTCCTACAAATGTGAAAACAAGTTTGATATGTGTCTAAGCACAAATTTGACCTCATTTCCCTTTTAATCTTGAATCCATCCTCTGTTTTATCCCCTGCTACTCTGCCACTTACCCCTACAAGTTCAGGCCTTCATCATTCCTGACTATCACCTAGTAGTCCCAGGCTAATTTTCCTGTGTTGTTTAAAATGCTCCCTCATGTCCTAATGGTTACAGAATAAAATCTAAGCTTTTTTATGTGACATTTAACGCCTGCTTCATCAGCATGATCACCTACCACTTGCATAGGCACATTTTACACTCCAGCAACATTGAACTGGTGGAAGACCTTCAAATACCACATGATTGTGTGTTTGTTTGTTTACCCTTGTGCCTTTGACTTTGCGATCCACTATGCCCAGATGCCCTTTTCTGTACTTCTGTGTGTTACATATTATAATGTCATTAGACAGGAAGTCCTTTAAGTACAGTGAGTTTTGTAGCCACAGAAGTAGTAGAGTATTAATTGGGCAGATTAGATTCCTTACATTAGATTCCATTAGATTCCTTACATTTTGCCCAGTGTAGAAATGAATTATATCACATTTCTAATGGGTTATCCTTCAAACTTTTTGAATACTTCTGGTGACCAAGAGTTCCTTCTTCACAAGGATGTCCATTATATTTTTCTCTAACTCCAAGTCTTACAGAGTTGTCCCATTAAGAACAGCTCCTACTTCTTCCCATCACCTCATAAACAATAAATATTTAAAAATGTGTAATGTTTAAGAACTTGTAACTCCATATCCGGTAAAAGTCACCATCTGAATTTTTATTGTGTCAACTCACTCTTTACCTCAGTCGTACTTGAATCCTCTGCAGGTATATAATGTCACTTGAAAATAGAGGTTAAGAGTTCAAAACGGAAAGAGTTCAATCTGTGAACTTGTGCTCATGTTGTGTATTTTCCTTTGTTAAGGACTAGTTTAAAATACCGAAATGGGAGGATGAAAGAAAAGAGAATAGGATATTTACTTACTAGTACTTGTAAACCACATTCATATAGGGAACAATGTCGTTCTCAGTTTCCCATTTTATTGCATTTATTTTAAATTCTCATATATTTCTGTTTGTGAGGTTAAATTTTCTATGAAATACAGAGCCACTTCTGTATTTCAAATTTTAGTACTAAATATAATATTATTTTTAATAAATAAACTTATATAGATTATATAAAAGTATTAAAATAAGCTTTACATATATAATGATTTTCACTGAACTCAAAACCTCATTAGGTTAAAAATTCTTGCCCTGTTCATCTTGATCTTGTCTTGGCCTTCCATGGGATCAGGGAAATAGGCACTTAGTAATTTTTTTGTTTTAAATTCCCTCTCACCAATCCCTTGACCAATAGCAGAAAAATGCAGACTTCTCCTTTCTCTGAATTCAACACTTTTTTCTTTCTTAAAAATTTTATTTACTTATTTGACAGAGAGAAACACAGCTAGAGAGGAAACACAAGCAGGGAGGCGAGAGAGGGAGAAGCAGGCTTCCTGCTGAGCAGGGTGCCCAATGCAGGGTTTGATCCTGGACCCCGAGATCATGACCTGAGCCAAAGGCAGACTCCTAGCGACTGAGCCACCCATTCAGGCGTCCCTGGTGAATTCAGCATTTATAGACTGTTTCCAGTGTCTGTACTAGTGATTTTTCGAAGTATGGTCTTATTATCTACTTCAGAATTATTAATTTCCTAGGATTTGTATTAAAAATGCAAGTTTCTAAATCTCAGACTTAATAAGTTAAAGTTTCAAAAAAGGTGAGACCCAGGAGCCTCTGTGGTGGTGGTGGTGTTTCTTTATGGACTGCATACATCTTCTTTCTTTTTATTAAATAGCCTAAAATAACATGGGAAAAACGAAGATTCCATCCCCAGCACATCTGGTCTTGATCACACCTGTGAAAATTTGTAGAGATCCAATAATGTATCCATCAGAGATGGGGGGAAAATTGTTTTCAGCAGTGGCCGCCACAAACCTGTTCCTCATTCCAGAGGAGTAATTAGGTATGATTATCTCAAACTCTTCCAAGAGCCACATTAGGATTCCAAGTCCCCATGGAATGTGGTCATTTTGAAAGATGTTGTAAAGACCAACGCCAAGGGCAATATTGGATAATATACTGTGTTCTGATCTCCTCAATAATACAAAAGCTAGAACATGCTTGCAGTAAATCAGGATCTTAAAGTTGTAGTCAAAGATCTGTCTCCCAAAAGGTAGCATGTCCTGATGTTTAATCAGCCAAATTTGACCAAACATTGAATTATCTATTATAAAGGAATACAACTCAGGGAAATCCAGATGGAAAGGTGCACAGAGAAAGGTGTGGCTGATGGTGGTGGCGGTGGTGGCAGCATCTTCCTATCACTTGGGTGTGTTCACCAGCCTTGAAGCTCCAGAGTCTTCATTTTTAACACTGCTTGTGGATTCATAAGTAATAAAGTATTTTAAAGTATGAGTTGTTGAGCTTTTTTCCCCTTCTTATATTTGCTTTTAAGTATTTGCTGAATTAACAAATTTCATCTAACTAAATTTTCAAAGACTCTAAATGGCCACAAAACCAAATGAGGTCTGTTGAAAGATTTTATTTATTTATTTGTTTATTTATTTGAGAGAGAGCACACGGGAGGGGGGCAGCAGTTAGAGAAGGAAAGAGAGAAGAAGAGAATGTCAAACAGACTCCATGCTCGGCGCAGAGCCCTACACAGAGCTCAGTCTCACAATTCTAAGATTGTGACCTGAGCCAAAATCAAGAGTCTGATGCTTGACTAACCAAGCCACCCAGACACCCCACTGTGAAGTCAGTTTAAATCACTCATTGAGCTCAGGAATTTCATTCTGTACAACTGGAAGAAATCTTTTATGAAATGCTATACTTTTGATATATCTATTCAACTTTTGATATGTTAACATCCTTATTTCCTCTTGTCTGTATCTTCCAAGTCATTAAATTTAAAAATTTCTGTATTACCTGTCCTCCCTCTCCCACTTACTTCTCTTTCATCATTTCTCAGCTCAGTCCCTACTTTTTTGTTCCTCTGTCCTTGTTTTCTACTGATGCACCTATAGAATGCATTCTATGAGCAGCCACTCAAGTATATTCTTCTCTAATTGTACTTCATTTAGTGTTGCCCGTTATATTCCTTGCTTCCACTTTGAGAGCAAAAAATAACAATGCCAGTAGCTGCTATAAGAAGATCTACTTCGTTTTCTAGGAAAAAAATTAAGATAAAAATTAAATCTACTTAACCTAGGGAGCCTACTTTATGTTTTTAATCAATTTTATAAGATAATGAATATGGCGACTGTGATATACTAGGACAGTCATACTTCAGACAGCTGCCTTTTTGTTTTGTTTTTTTAAGATTTTACTTACTAATTTGAGAGAGAGACCACAAGCTGCTGGGAAGAGGGAAGCAGAGGGAAAAGGAAAAGCAGGACTCCCCGCTGAGCAAGGAGCTCAACATGGGACTTGGTCCCTGGACCTGAGACAAAAGCAGATGCTTAACCAACTATGCCACCCAGGTGGCCCCCAACTGCCTTTTAATTGCAAAGAAATTTAGGTTGGGCGCCTGGGGGCTGCTGCTGGTTAAACATCTGACGCTTCGTTTTGTTTCAGATCATGATCTCAGGGTCATGAGACAGAGCCTGACATTGGGCTCCATAATCATTGTGGACTCTGCTTATGTTTCTTTCTCCCTTTCCCTCTGTCCTTCCTCATTGCTATTTCTAAAATAAATACATCTTAGAAAAAAATTTTAGGTTATAGTATTTTATTAAGAATAATCTCTACTTATTTGTTTGGTGCCTATAATATACCAGTTCCTTTCTTGGTTAGATACTTTGCTGTGTTTCCTTTGAGTTTTCATAAAAATTCTGTGAGGTACCTAAAATTATCTGCTTTATAATTGAAGAAACTGAGTTTCCAAGAAGTTGTGAAGCCGGTACTATAACAGAACCAAAATTCAGGCCAGGTCCCCATGTCTTAAATTCATTACTGTTTTTTCTGTATTACACAGTGTCCTTAAAGTACTATAGAACTCTTGAAACAATTTTGCCAGAGTATTCTGGATGAATTGTGCAAACAGCGCCCTTAGAAATGCACAGTTCTATGGTCAGAGGCCCTCTGCAGTATTGAATGGCAGTATGGAGTAATTGTTTTCTGTCAGATACGTGATTGCAGGCACATTATTCTCAAACTTTATGAAGAATATCCAGGGTCCAGAGATACTGATATGTGAGGGAAGTTATAGGTGTCTAGAGATAATATATGAGTTGTAGTTGTTGTGTGGCAAGGAAAATTAACTTTATTAGGGCTGGGTAATGAGAAGGGAAAAGAGTTTAGAAAGCATAGGAAATGAAGGAAAGGTGGTAGATGTATGTGATTTTTGTGTGTGCGTATCTCAGTCCTCCTTCCCTTGTACATGTTCTTGGCAACGTTTATTCTAGACTAAAGATCACTTTGACTTTATATGCTGCACATTTTTTTTAACCGTTCTTTTTCTATTATCTGTTGACATCCTATTTTTTTCCTATAGTTTATTTGAATGCATTAAAATGTACTTAAATGAGAATCTAATGCAGTTGGGAAAGTCTGTCTAGGAAAGACTGGATAATTGAAGATTTGTTAATAATGAAGCACACCAAAAATGGAACCTGCAGGAACCAACTATGTGGACAAATGGAAAAATGCGTTTTGTCTGCAAATTGCAGTGCTCCTACATAAACATGGAGGTCTCTGTCTGGCTTAGGACAGCTGGCTAAGTCTGATCGTTCCCCTCCATACAACCTTTAAACCAGCATTCCAAGGACTGCTTTCCATGCTATTTTATTTACTATCTTGGTCAGTAAATGTACTGTTTTGGTTTTTTTTTTTTTTGGTTTTTTTTTTTTTTTTTGTACTGGGTTTTTAATAGACAATCAAGTGAAATTACTTCTGCATCCTTCTTAATTGGGTTATAGATATTTTATGGTTTTAAAAATAGGTATTATTTGTTTGATTAAGGAACCTACAGCCAGAAAGTGGACTGAACATAGAAATATTATTTTTTTTGAGAGGGAATTGGCTTAATTAATAAGTGTTATCAGTAGAGGTGAGTCAATATTTTAGATATGAAGAAGCTAATCAGAGGTAGTTTCCATGAAGTTTTTCATATTAGAAATTGATTTGTCATTAAGAAAGTGATTTTTCCAATACAGTTTATGTAACTTTTAAGTCTATAACAAATTTGAGGAATGACCATTACCAGGGAAAAACTAGCTACTAAGAATTAACTTCTCCTAGGTTTTTCATTGTGTGGGTTTTGTCAGCAGAGGAGGGAGCTATCAGCCGTGGCCCTGGGGTTGGGGACTGGGGTGTGGACGGGGGTGTGGACGGGGTGGGGACGAACGACTTGAATAGCATTGCTAATTCACAGCACCAGGGTGTGCTATAAGCAAACCTGGGTTTATTTATAACTAATTGCATGGGGATCTGTCCTTGTTTGTGGTTCTGAAATCCTCATATATTTCTTCCTCTGAACTATTACTGTATCAAACAATTATTGAATAAGTAACCTTATTTTTCTAAGCTTTTTAGAAGTCATTAGTCTACTATTCATTTTGGTGAACCATTTTAAGATTTTGTACTACTTGTATTATTATTTAAAAATTGTATTTATTTGAGAGAGCACAAGCAGGTGCAGGGGCAGAGGGAGAGGGACAAGTAGATTCTCTGCTGACCAGGGGTCTAGACACCCTTCATTAAAATGTCCTCTGAGTAAAAATCATGAACATAAATATTATTGAGGCCTAATTCTAAGGGGAAAAGAATGTCTTATGACTGAATCTCAAGATGTGTTTACAAATATATTTGCAAGATGTCCTTACCACTCAGTTACTTTCTAGGATGTTTCAGCCAAGCCCAGGAAATGTAGTACTTAATTTTGTGTTCTTAACTCCTTTTCAATGTGTTCATCATTTTGAATCTGCTTGCTACCACGTTCTTCCATTTCATCTTCCATGTAGCTGTGTCTGTGCCTTCACCCTTTGCTGCCAGATCATTTATGCCCCTTAAATTCTCTCCTCTACAGTCTCCAGTAAATCTAGTAGGTGACAGCTGGTTTCTCCTGAAATCAGATAGATGAAATTAGGAATTGAGTGGTCCTCATATATAACAAATCAGGGGAGACATAGTAATTAGAGATGGGTTTATTTGAGTGTGAAGGCAACTAAGTATTCTGTACATTTTGCCAGTATCATCAGCTATACATCCTGCTTTGCTATTTGAGGTTTTGTGGAAGCTCAGAATTTGATCTCCTAATATGAATTTTAAATCCCATTATAAGATGAAATATTTGTGTCTTTCCTGTTATACTTAAAGATTAGTTGGAATTATAAGTACTTTTATGGCCAAGGATATGCTAAAATCAGGGATAATCAGATATTTAATGGTAGAGCTATATTAATTTTTTTTCTAAAACTAGGTTGGTGCCTCCTCCTGTTGTTAAATAGTTTTAATATCCAATACTCCTGAGAACAGTTTGTGTTACGTTTGCTCTAAATATGAACACAGGTTCCTTTGGAAACCAAATATAAAAAGCTCTTGACAGAAAAAAATAAGCTTGAGATCGGGAGGAGAGATGACTGTCTGGTGATTCTGGTGGGGGCGGAGTTCTTTCCTGTTCCTTCCTGTATGTATATGTGTATGTGTTTCTGTCTACCCACATTACTTTCCTAAATTGGCATTTAGACATGATTCTTGGACTACTGTGAAGTCTTAAGTTGTTGATGTATTGTTAGCCTTTCAAAATGATAAAACGTCTTAGAAGTCCTGCAAATAAATTGTAGGTCAATCTGTACACATGTATATGGTCATTTTCCCAATGAGAAGAGCAGTTTTTGTTTGTTTGTTTTGGGTTTTTTTTGTTTTTTTTGTTTTGAGAAGAGCAGTTTATAACGAAATCATTTTTAATGAATGTGAATTTTCATGTAGAGACAGATCCAGTTGTAGAATTTCGTGGGCTGGTGTTTTGTGTTATAATCATGATCACATTAGGCTCTTTTACCTTTAGATAAAATGTGAATTTCATATGCATTTATGTCTTCTCTCTGATTCGTACTATCCTTACTTAAATCTAGTCATAGGTATAGGAAATATCTAGCACCTAGAGCACCATCAGTTTACCATTTAAAAAAAAAAAAAACCTGGTCCATTTTGTCTTAGAATGATTATAAAAATATCTTCAATATAGGATGTTTCCACTATTCATTCAGAAAATCTTACTTAAAAAGCTTAAAAGTTCTGAATATGAAAATATGATAAGCCACCAAATCTAGGAGTCCTTTTAATTAGCAGAGTAATTCATTTCCTCCTATTAGATAAGTTCGTTATAAGAACAGGTATTTGAACCAATAAAAAAATGAAGTATGATGTGATGAAGATAATATATTTTATTAAAATAACTACCCATTATTTTGCTAATTGTAGATTATGACTCTATATTTCTATTCATAAACTTTACAGTTTATGTCTAGATAGGTGCCTATTATCATCTTAAGCAAAGATAACCGGTGGGGAAAAAAGAGAGGGTTTGGATTTAACTGAATGATCATGAAAAAATTTCCTTTTTTTTTTTTTTTAAGATTTTTTTAATTTATATGACAGAGAGAAACACAGCTAGGGATGGAACACAAGCAGAGGGAGTGAGAGAGGGAGCAGCAGGCTTCCCGTGGAGCAGGGAGCCCGATGCAGGGCTCCATCCCGGGTCTCCGGAATCATGACCTGAGCTGAAGGCAGACGCTTAATGCCTGAACCACCCAGGCACCCCTTGAAAAGATTCCCTTGTAATGAAGAAACCCCAGATCTCCCAGATCTTGAATTGGGATTGTCAGGGAAGAGTAGAATACTGGCACAGCGTTATATCCTGACTGTAGAACGCTCTCTTTCATCTTAGTTCTGTGGCCAAGCCCTTTTCTCCAGTGATATCATTCAAAATCATATTTCTAGGGAGTTCCATAAAAGACCAAATTCTACGTATAGAAAGGACTCTAGGTATACGAAATTTGAGATATAACATCCATACATAATATATGCGAGCTGAGGCTTTCCCATAGATACCAGATGTTCACCTAAGACTCCTTTCTCCTTGCATTCTGATTTTGTAAATTTGGGTTGGGGCCATGTGTATGATAAGCTTATTAAACCAGTATGCTACAAGCTGGCAATTGGTATTGTATCAGTCTTCATACTTGATTCATAGTTTTGCTATTCCACAGCTAGGTATATGACTTCAGACAAGTTATTAAGTCTCTTTAAGACTATGTTTCTTTTTTGTAAATTGAGGATGAAAATAGTGTTTTCCTCAACAAGACTTCTAAGTGGAGAGTTAGTGAAATAATTCATATAAAGCCCTGGCACAGTAACTGGCCTGTAGTGCTCAGTAATTCGTTATGTGATGATGATAGAAGGTTAGTTTTTTGGGTTTTGTTTTACTATCTGTGTAAGGTAGTAAAATAAGACAGTAGTAAAATGAGAATCTTAGATTTTAAGATCACAGGATTCATTTATTATCTGTCTTACAAACTCAATTCAAACAAACAGTTCAGCCTTAGATTCTCTATAATAGAGAAGGCGGGGGACAGGGGGACTGTAACATTTCAGTTCAAAGATCAGGATCTCTTATTGATAGATTATAGTTTTGTGTTCATTTTTTCTTAGACATATTTACATATATTTTTATGAAGTCCGTTCAGAAAAACCACATGCTAAAAGAAAGGTCAGGGACAAAAAAATAACTGTCAGGCTTACAAATGGTGTTTATTTAAAAACTTTTGAAGATCATTTCGGGATGCATGTTTCAGTATCTTTGTGTGGACTCTCACTTAATGCCCGTATGCAGCATAGATTTATGGCTGTGTAAATGAACACACTCTGGTCAAATTGAGGGGTTCTCCTGATAACTCACAGCCATACAAAAGTGAAATACATATAACTCTGAGATCCAAAAACAACATGGACTTTATAAAAGAGAAGATCTACTCTAAAGTGGTTTTAATAAAAGAATGCTTCTGCATGTCAGGAAAGCCACTGGGGCACAATAAGATGAAAAAACAAAATGTTAACACCTTGAGTATGTTCCTTTTTTGTATTTAAATTGGAGGGAACCATGGGGAAGTTTATGAAGTTTTGGAGATGGTTTGGAGAAAATAAAAAGTGAAGAAATGGATAACTGAACAGTATCACTTAAGAGAGCACTGATAGAAGAAAAACTTAAAAATCTCTACGTATATGCATCCCAACTCAAGGGAGAGACAGAGGATGTTTATAGAACAACTCTAGATTGTGCATGAACAGAAAGACTGAAAGGACAAATTCAATTTAAAGTGTTCTGTGGCTACAGGATCCTGGGTCAGAATCAGATTGGACCATATACAGAATTCATCAACTCATATATAAAGGGAAAAGCCATTTGAATTTTCCAGATGTATTTTGCATATCAGTATCACAACCTTTCTATTCTACCCCAAAGTGAAAAAAATGAGGCAAAAGTCCCTATTTTATGCTTATAATCTTGCTATGAAAAGAGCCTAAAGTATAAATAGTCTTTTATTTGAAGTGACACTGCAGTTATCACTACAAATTAGCACTCTTTTCTGGAAATGAGAAGAAAGATACCTGTTCATAAAAAAGAGACAAAAACTATATGGCAAGAATATTAAGGAATTAACAGATATAATGAAGATTGTGAGTTGTTCTTGTCTGAAACCTCAAAATTTTATATACTTCTTTTTTTATGTTTATTTAAAGAAGAAATTAAATTCAGCCATCTTCCTCCATGTTCTGTGTTCTCCATGGAGTTGTATTTGCAGATACTGTGTGTTGTACATAGCAGTTTACCAGCTTTATCGTATGAATGTTTGTCTCAAGGATTTAAATGGATGTACCCTTTTAGTGGACACCTTAAGAAGAAAATTCAGTGATTGTAGAGCAAACTGTTGAAGACAGACTACTTACATTAATTTTTACTAGCTGTCTCAACTGCAGCTCTTACAGTTAGAAGACAAATGTGAATAGTATTTCAGTGTGCTTTATATTTGCCATGTCACTAATAGTGTTCTATCACTTGAAAGGAACAGTCTTAAAAATCATATATCTTAGCTTTGTTTTTCTCCCAATAAAATCTTCAAAGTTCTTGCTTTCCTTAGTTTTTTTTTTTTTTTTTTTTTTTAAAGATTTTATTTATTTGACAGAGAGAAACACAGCCAGAGAGGGAACACAAGCAGGGGGAGTGAGAGAGGGAGAAGCAGGCTTCCCGCCGAACAGGGAGCCCGATGTGGGACTAGATCCCCGGTCTCCGGGATCATGACCTGAGCCGAAGGCAGTCGCTTAACCAACTGAGCCACCCAGGCGCCCCGCTTTCCTTAGTTTTAAAACACAGACCAGGGGCGCCTGTTGGTTAAGCGACTGCCTTCGGCTCAGGTCATGATCCCAGAGTCCTGGGATCGAGCCCCGTATCGGGCTCCCTGCTTGGCAGGAAGCCTGCTTGTGTTCCCTCTCTGGCTGTGTTTCTCTTTGTCAAATAAATAAATGAAATCTTAAAAAAATAAAAATTAAAAAAACAAACCACAGAACATAAAGTTGATTTGGGGGAGAAAATGTTTCAGAATGTTTTGAGATCCTTATTTGGCAAGGTTGTGCTTTTAAATGTATAAGGGATGGGGGAGGCATGTGAATTTATACCTTCTGTCTTAGGGTAGGGTTATGATGAAGAGTACTAAAGTCAGCTTGTCAGATTTGTATTCATATTGCCACTCAATACTAGCTCTTGAGCTTTGGGCAAGTTAATAACCTTCGTATGCCTCTGTTTTCTACGGAATCATAATAATAGTATCATCCACGTAATATGGTGGAACAAAATTAGAAAATATATGGCTAGTATCGATATAGGTGAGAAACTCAAGGTTAATACCCAAGCAATACATAATAAATGTTGCTGTCATCATCTTCAACACTTTCTACACTAATTCATATAACTAGACAACTTGTACTTGTTTTTAATTCATCAACTATTAATCTTGCGATATATAAAATACATTCCTTTTTTTTTTTTTAAGATTTTACTTACTTATTTGACAGACTGAGAGAGCACAAGCAGCGGGGGGGAGCAGAGGGAGGGAAGCAGAGTCCCCACTGATCAGGGAGCCCGATGTAGGGCTCCATTCCAGGACCCTGAGATCATGACCTGAGCTGAAGGCAGACACTTAACCGACTGAGCCACCCAGGTGCCCCATAAAGTACATTCCTAAATATATAAGATATATTTAGATTGTTTACAACCCAATATAAATATTTATAAACAACTATGGTGTAAGCGTGAATGAAAGAAGAATTACCCCTGAAAGTATTGACCCTAAATGGGGAGAAATTACTTCTAATTGGGAGAATTATGGAAGACTTATGAAGATACTGGTTCTTATGCTGGGCTTCATAAAGACATACAGGGTTTTAGAAGGCTTAAGACAGAGGTAAAGGACATACCTGGACAGACGACCATAAACTAGCATCTTTTTAATACCAACCAGGCATTATATACTAATTGCCATCTTAATTCAAAGTCATCACCATAAAAACTATGTATATATGTTTGACCTCTCTTTATAAGTGAAATTAAGGCTCAGGGATATTAACTGATTTACTCAAGATAACACAACTAAATAAGGAATAGTAGAGTTAGAATTTGAGTCCAGCTCTACCTGGCTCCAAAACCCACACTCTTGTACCTCCACTCCCTTCAGGCTGGAGAACAGTATGAACAAAGTTATAGATGAGAGAAACTATAATAGATATTTAAGAAACTTCTAATAGAGTAGTCTAAATAAGAAGGTAGAGTAGAAACTCTGTTGGGAAATGAGAGAGGTTCCAGATGACATAGTCTTGAGTGCTATACTAAAAAAAGAAGTGTGGACAAGTCCACTGTTCAGGAAGATGAAATTAGCACATGATAATATTTTCATAGCAGTGTGTAGAGTGCATTATACTGAGAAAAGATTAGAAGTAGTTTTGTTAGGTAGGTTATTAAATAACCAATACTTTTTTTTCTGTATTCAGTTTTCTTTTAAAATGTTAAAGTTAGCCTCACATGTTACAAACATGTTTATTTTTAAAAGTGTTTCAGTATATTGGGGCGCCTGAGTGGTACAGTTGGTTAAGTGTTTCATTCTTGGTTTCAGCTCAAGTCATGTTCTCAGGGTCATGAAATCGAGCCCCATGTTGGGCTCTGTACTCAACAGGGACTCTGCTTGAGATTCTCTGCCCCCTGTCCCCCTACCACTCATGCTATCTCTCAAAAAAAATCATCATCATAATAAAAGTTTCAGTATATTCTCTTATGAAAAACAATTTTGACGTGCTTGCATGACTTAGTCAGTAGAGCATGCAACTCTTGTTCTCGGGGTTGTGGATTAAAGCCCCGTGTTGGACTTGGAGCCTACTTTAAAAAAAAACAAAAAACAAACAAACAAAAAAACTCTACTTTTGAAGTATGTTTGAAGATGCACAGGTATTGTCTCTCACCTATAGGCATACAACTTTTTCCTCCCTTTTTTAATTTCACTTCCTTAACTTAATAGATGTGGATTTAAGAGTTTTATTAAGGCATATGATTAAAGATGATGACTAGGTCCATGAGGGATGTGGGAGGGGAGTGAAACATCACTGAAGGAATAGAACATTATTAGGAAAAATAAGAAAAAAAGTAATTCTGTCTTTTCTTTGCCATTGACTCCTTGCTATCCATAAATAAAATCCTAACTCTGTTATGAGGGAACAGTTTACATGTTTACCCCAACCTGTTATTCTAATCTAATCAACTAATATATAAATTTACTAATAATTTATTATCACCCCAAAGCACCATTTTCCTCCCAAACTCATGGCATTTGCATAACCATATCCCTTTGTCTAAAATATCCTCTGTCTTTTTTCATGAGAAATTTCACCTATTACTTTTTCATGTTCCATTTGTGGTCTTATGTATGAAGCCTTTCTTATCTCTCCCAGATAGAGGTTTGCTTCCTTCTTGGCTTCCTCAAGTTGCCCCTGTGAACTCTGTATTTCTTATAATAATATAGTGGTTTTCTATTTCAAAGTCCATTCTCCTTCCTCTTTAATCTCAAGATCGGACATCATATCTTACTTATCTTCAGAACTTCAGTACATGGAATACCTGGCACATAATATCTACCCTAATGATAAATGGATGGATAATGATAGAGGAATAAAATGGCATAAAATTAATAAACTTTATACAGAATCCACTATCATAAAAGTGCTGTGATAATGGACAGTTTCTGTGGAAGCAGTTTGGGGAGACTTACCTTACCACCTTGGAGATTAGGGAAAGCTTTTCTCAGAAGCTTCTGTAAAAGCCAAGTTCTAAAGACGGAATTAGCTGCGGGAACTTGTGCAAAGGCCCTTAATGCTACAGACTTGAACTTCAGGTGGAGTTGCTTTTGAGATCACCAGGTCATCTAATGTCAAATCCCAAACCCCATTATTACTAAACAGTCCTTTCCATCTTCTCATGATTTTTGACAGTTCACCCCCCTTCTTTTTATAAACTTTTATCTAGAACTACAAGCAACTTTCCCCTGGGTGCCTGGGTGACCCAGTTGGCTAAGCATCTGATTTTTATTTTGGCTTCAGTCATGATCTCAGGGTTGTGAGATTGAGACCCATGTTGGCTTCGTGCTGGGTGTGGAGCGAGCTTAAGATTCTTTCTCTAAGTGAGAAATAATTGCTTTCTCTGCCCACCATGACTTTCTCTGCCCACCATGACTCTCACTCCAAAAAAAGAAAAAGAAGAAGGAGCAACTTTCTCCTAAAAACATTCATTTAAAAGATGCATATTCTATCCAGATATTTATATATAGTCTTGTTTAATAACAACTCTATTTGTTCCCTTCCCTTCATTAGCTCTATTAGCTCAGTTTTATTTTGCAGTTGAGAAGACTGAGATTTAGAGTGGTTACATTACTTGTTCATGATAACTTAGTTCGGAAGTCTTGGACCATTGAACTTAACTTTGACTCCAGTGACTGTTATTCCACTTTGCCACTCTGGCTATCTATATAACATATTTTTGCCCACATGTTTTGTTAATTTGATTTTAAGAGTATGATTGTCTTATGTACTCAGGTCCATTTCATCCTGGGGGCCAATTAATAATATGTCCAGAAATACAGAAGTGACCTCTGTGGAGTTGCTTTTTCTGTAAGAGAAACCTAGAGACTTCTCTTAGGTGATTAAGGGGCTTAGAATTGAATATAAAATATGGCTTGTCACTTTAACAAGGATGAAATCCCAAGCTGGAAGTAGGGTTGTTTGTTACCTGAAACTCAAACAAAGTAGGGAGAGAGTAGAATCACCAGAGAAAACTTAAGATTCTTTACATACTGAGAAAGCCCTGAAGATGTACTTGATCTACCATACAGTTGAAGTTCACAGTAACGATGCTGAGTTTATCTGGGAAGATTTCACTTCAGAGTAGTTACTTCAGGGACTCAGAAAAAGGGAGTGAGAGATACTTTCCTCCTATTCTTTGTACTTTTTGAAATTTTACCACATATGTATATCACCAGTTGAAGTAAACCAATAAATACTAGAGAGAAAGAAAAGTATCACAGGACCTCTAAGAAATGGTATGTTATTGTCCCCATTTTTTAATCCAGCAGCTTATTAACTCCCTTACTAATTTTAATTATCCATTTCTACAGTTTTGGAATATTCTATATGCATAGTAATATGATCCACAAGTAATGGAAGTTTAATTTCTGCTTTCCCAATTTTATACCTAATTTTTATTCATTTTAGTGTAATATCGAAGGGAGTGGTGATACCTGGCATCTTCATCTTTTTACTCACAAAGGGGAAAATTTTTGAATATGTCATGATACTTTCTGCTGTAAGATTTTTGTAGAAACCTTAGAAGGAAGTTTCTTTCGGTTTTCAGCTTGCACAGAGTTCTCATCATTGATGAAGCTGGAGTATATTGTGTTTTTTTTTTACCTATTGAAGTTTCATGAAAAAATTAAGGAGTCTTCTGTGGACAGATATGTGTGATATTAAAAGTACTCTGTTCTTGAATATTTGACTGAACTAGTATATAAAGCCATGTAAACCTGAGGTAGAAAAAAATTTTTGACAGTTGACTTTTTTTTTTTAATGCCTGTCAGATGATTCATGTTTTCTCTGTCGTCTTGCTCACTTTGGGTCAGTTTTTTGTAAGAATTTTTCTACTTGGTTTAAAATTCAAATTTGTTAAGAAAATTTTTTATTTCCATTTTTCCTACAAAATTATTCTGAGAGGAGAAATCAGTTTAACGTAGTGCTTAACATTTGGGAAAAAATAAATAAGAAAAGGGCTATATTCTGATTTTTGTTTAATGGTTATCTTTCTTCTGGTTATAAAATGTTTATCATCATGAATACCAAGGCTTACACATAAAACCATTCTTGTCTTATGGGAGTCCATGAAAATGGTATGTCTGTCCATTTATTTAGGTGTTCTTTGATATCTTTCAACATTGTTTTATATTTTCAATGTGTAGGTCTTACACATATTTTAGGTTTGTCTCTAAGTAGTTCATGTTTTTGATGCCATTATAAATGGCATCTTTTTAAAATCCATTTGCTAATTATTCATTTCTAATTTATAGAAATATATTGATTTTGATACAATGACATTATATCGACAACCCTTCTAGATCAGTTTATTAGTTTTAGCAGCTTTTTTTGAAGATTTGTTAAGCTTTTCTACATAGGCAATCATGTCCTTTACAAATAAAGACAATTTTACTACTTCCTTTCTTATCTATGTGCTTTTTATTTCTTTTTCTTGACTGTTACACTGGGTAGGATCTCTAATACAGTGATAAATAAAAGTGGTGTCCCTTGCTTCCAGTCTGAAAGAGAAAGAATTCAATATTTCACCAGTCAGTGTGATGTTGGCTTAAAGTTTTTCATAGGATTTTCTTATCACCTTGAGGGTATTCCTTTCTGTTCTTCATTTGCTAAGAGTTTTTATTATGTATAGGTTTTAAATGAATTTTCTATGTCAATTGTGATTATGTGATTTTCCTGTTCTGTTTAAAATGGTGAATTACATTCTTTTTTTTTTTTTTAATGTCAAGCCAGCTAGAATATCTGGATAAATCCCAGTTGGCTATGATTCATTATTCTTTTTTTTTTTTTTTTTAAGATTTTATTGGTTTATTTGTCAGAGAGAGAGATCACAAGCAGGCAGAGAGGCAGGCAGAGAGAGAGGAGGAGGCAGGCTCCATGCCGAGCAGAGAGCCCAGTGCGGGCCTCAATTCCAGGACCCTGAGATCATGACCTGAGCGGAAGGCAGAGGCTTTAAACCACTGAGCCACCCAGGCGCCCAATTCATTATTCTTGTATGTGGAAAAATTCTGTTTATTTTGTTGTTTAAGGTTTATATCTGTTTGTGAAGGTAGTTGATCTGCATTTTTTAATAATATCTTTCTGTGACTTTGTCTTATAAACTGAGTTTGGAAGTGTTCCTTTCTCCTATTATTCTGACTTTATCTTTCTTCTGTTATATTTGGGAATTTGCATCTTTCCTAGAATTTATACATTTCATTGCCTGTCAGTTTTCTTGGCATAAAGCTGTTTGTATTTATTCTCTATCCTTTTTAATAACTGTAGTGTGCTAGTGATAATCCCCTCATTCATTCCTGATAATGTTAACTTTTATCTTTTTTTAGAGATTTATCAATTTATTTCAGGAACTAGCTTTTGTTTTTAATAATTTTTATCTATTTTTACCTTATTTTATTGATTACTGATTTTGATTATCATGTTTATACTTATGTCTAATTTGCTTTTTTTCTGTCCTCTTAAGCTGTACCTTATTACATTATTGATGTTAAACCTTTCTGCTTTATTATTGCAGGCATTTAGAGAGATAATTTTCTCAGTGCTGTTGTGGCTAGTTATACAAATCTTGATATGTTGTGTTGTTGGGTTTTTTTAAGATTTATTTATTTGTTAGAGAGAGCAAGGGCACACGAGCAGGGGGAGCAGCAGACAGAGAGAGAAGCAAGTTTCCTGCTGAGCAGGGAGCCCTATGTGGGACGTGATCCCAGGACCTTAAAACATGACCTGAGCTAAAGGCAGCCACTTAACCAACTGAGCCACCCAAGCATCCCAGTATGTTATATTTTCAGTATCTTTTAGTTCAGTATAGTTTTTCATTTCCTTTTGAGTTCTTATTTGAGCTCTCGGTTATTTAAAATTTTCAAATATTTAGGAATTTTTTCAGGTGTCTTTTTGTTATTGTATTCAAGTTTGGCTCTGGTCAAAGAACATACTTGCATAATTTCAGTCTTTTATGTTTACTGTTGTTTAATGGTCTAGCACATTGTCTTCATGAATAGTTCACATGCACTTGAAAAGAATGTATTGTTTTTGCCATTTAAGTGAGATTTATATAAATATTAATTTGCTCAATTTATTTTTGATAATATCATTCAAGTCTTTTATATCTTTGATTTGTATCTGCTTATTCTTTAGATTATTGGCAGAAGGGCATTGAGGTCTCCAAACACCAATGTGGACTTACCTGTTCCATTCAATTCCATCAGTTTTGCTTGGTGTATTTTGAAGCTCAGTTTTAGATATATAGGCATTTAGGATTTTTAAAAATTAATTATAATTATTTAATTATAAAATGTCCCTTTTTGGGGCACCTGGGTGGCTCAGTTGGTTAAGCGACTGCCTTTGGCTCAGGCGTGATCCTGGAGACCCGGGATCGAGTTCCACATCGGGCTCCCTGCTCGGCGGGAAGCCTGCTTCTCCCTCTCGCACTCCCCCTGCTTGTGTTCCCTTTCTGGCTGTGTTTTTCTCTGTCAAATAAATAAAAAATCTTAAAAAAAAAAAATGTCCCTTTTTATTTCCGGCCATCTTCTTTATCCTGACGTCTACTTTTTCTGATAGCAATAGAGTTATTCCAACTCTTTTTTTCTTTAAGATTTATATATATATTTGAAGAGAGAGAGAATGCACATGTGTGCACAAACAGAGGAGGGATGAGGGACAGAGGTAGTAGGGGAGAGAGTCTTTTTTAAGCAGACTCTGAACTGAGCACACAGCCCAACACAGGGTTTAATTACTCTTATAACTCTGAGATCATGCATTACCTGAGCAGAAACCAAGAGTTGGATGCTTAATCAACTGCACCACCCTGCTGTCCCAAGCCATTCTAGCCTTCTTGTGGTTAATATTTGCAGGGTACATTTTCTGCTCCTTTTACTTTGTATCTTTATTTTTTAAATAAAGAGACTTAAAAGTGTTTTATGGACGCATAGAGTTGGTCTTGCTGTTTTATCAAGTCTTAAAATCTCTGCCTTTTTATTGTAATATTTATGCCACTTAGATTTTCTTATCAATAAGGATGGATATTTGTCTACCATCTTGCTATTTGTTTTCTATTTATTCTTTGCTCTGTGTGTCCAAGTTCTTCATTTCCTTTCCTTTTAAAATTATTTTTATAATTCATCTTATCTACTCACTTATTAGCCATACTAATTCTTTACTTTTCTAGCAGTTTCTCTGTGGTTTATAATATTTCTATTTAACTTACCACAGCGTGTCTTCAGATTTTACTCCTTTATGCATTATGGAAGAATCATACAACAATATACTTCTTATTTCCCCATTTTATCCTGTGTACTTTTGCTGTCATATATGTTATTCTGTTTATGTTATAATAGCCATAATGCATTGTTAATTATTTTTGCCTTAAATGGAAAATTATCTGTTAAGAAAATTAAAAAACAAGGGAGCAAGTATCTTTTATATTTACCCACATATCGATCATTTACAGCACCTTCATCTTTTTGTTTAGATCTGAGTTTTCATGTGTTACAAGAACTTTAACAGTTTCTTACACTGCAGACATGCTTCTCTGTCAGCTTTGGTTTTTTTGAAAATAATCTTTTACTTTTGAATAATATTTCTAGGTTGACAATTTTCTTTTTTCATTACCTTAAAGATACTGTTTTATTGTCTTGCATTGCTTCTGTTGACAAATTGGTGCTGTTGTTCCTCTATGGAATGTCTATTTCTCCTCCGGCACATTTCTCCTCTTACACATTTTTAGCAGTTTATCATGTGCCTTGATGTAGTGGTATTTGTGGGTATTTTATGGTTTTCATATTTGAAAAATTTTTAACTTTGTATCTTCGTATATGTTTTCTGCCCTTTTTCCTTTATTTGAATTTCCAATTACACATTTACTAGATTGCATATTGTCCTATGGTCAGACAAATACTAATCTTTTTTTTTTTTTTTAAACCTTTCCAGTCTTTTTCTCTTCTGCTTCCATTTCTGTTTTCTTTTTCTCATGTCAAATTTATGGATGTTTTAGTCTCCACTGTTTCATCCATTGTTGTGTCCATCCAGTTAATTTTTCATTTGAAGTAACAGTACTTTTCAGGTAGAGAAATTCCATTTGGTATTTATAATTATGTGTTCCATTTCTCTTACTAAGTTCATTGTTTCCTTTAAATACTTGAGTATAGTTCTGTCCTCATTTGTTGCTTCCATTATCTTTATCATTTTGGATCTATTTCTATTCATTGATTTTCTTTTTCCCCCCAGGGTCATGGGGTCATTTTTGCCTCTTGAATGCTGTACATTGTAAATGTTTCATTGTTGAGTGTCTGGATTTTGTTGAATGTTTTTAAGAGTATTAAAGTTTGGGGATGTCTGGCTGGCTCAGTGAGTAGAGCATGTGACTTGATCTCAGAGTTGTTAGTTCAAACCCCATGTTGGGTATAGAGATTACGTAAAAAAAAGTTTTTTTAAATAAGTTATAAAAAGAAAAGAGTATTAATGTTTGAGTTTTTTTTTTTTTTTAAAGATATTTACTTAGTAAAGAGAGACTACATATGTGGGGGTAGGTGAAGGGCAGAGGAAGAGGGAGAAACAGACTCCCCACTGATGCAGGGTTCCACCCTTGGACCTTGAGATCATGACCTGAGCTGAACCCACTGAGCCACTTGGGCACCCTGAAGTTTGTTTTGATAGAAAGTTGTTTTTGGAGATAAACTTGATTTTTTTTGACACTCGTTCTTAAATTTTATTAGGGTGACTTTAGCAGTGTCAGCACACTTTTTCTTGAAGAACCACATTGCAAATATTTTAGGCTCTGTAGGCCTTACAGTCTCTGTTGCAGTTCCTCAGTTCTGTTGCTCCAGTGCAGGAACAGCCACAGGCAGTATAGAATCAAATTATCACAGCTATGTTCCAGTAAGATTGAAATACAAAATACAGCCTTTTGGCCTGTAAGCAATAGTTTGCTGATCCCTGGTCTAGAGAAACATTTACTTTAAGGCTAATTTAGCCTAACAAGACACAGCCCATCTGGGTACTCTGCAGAATGCTCTAAATGTTCAGTGAGGTTTCTTCACTGTGGCTGCTCAGAGCTCAGACATCTCCTAACTCTGTGTGAAGTCCGGCATTTGATAATGTTATTCTAGATTGTCAGTAGTTATACTTTCCCTGTTCGTTGTTATTTTCTTGGCCTTGTGTAGTTTAATCCTATTCATATGTAGTTTATTATAACAGCATACAGTCAAGGAGACAGACCCCATGCAGATTCATGGAGCTCTACTTTTATGTAACTTTCTCCTGTGGTCCTTGGCACTACAAACTTCAGCTGCCCTACAGATACTCTGAACTTGTTTCTGTCTCCTCAACTTAGTATAAATCTGCTATTGTCTGCTTGGAGATTCCTCTGTTTGAATTCCTTCTTGCTTTGTGGTTCAGAAGTTGCCTCCAAGCAGAAAGCCAGAGCAATTATAGGACTCCACTTCTTATAGGGATCATAGTCCCATATGGCCTGTTACCCAGTGTTGTCTTAACATACTTTGTTCAGTTTTCTAGTTGCTTATAGTAGGGCAGCAAATCCATTCCATTTACTCTGTTGACAGCCAGAAATGGAGGTTATTTTTTTAACATATTCATTTCTATAGTAAAATTATTTCATATTCAATATCATTTATGTCAGTCTTTAAGAGTAAATCCTCCAATTGCAAACTAAGTGAGCTTGCTCAGAATTATAACATATTAGTTATAATGACACTTTTTATAGGCAGACTGAAAGAGAAAACTGTTCCAGTAGCTGCTGCTTTTGTTTCAGTATAAGTTAGTATATTATCACTGACTTTAAGCAAACTTTTAAAGTTTATTATGTTTGTGTATATGTCTTCAATTTTTATAAAAGACTTACTGCTCTTTTTTCCATTTTTGTTTTAAATCTCTCTGTATTAAGAAGAAAATAGTAGGTACCTGATTAGCTTAACCCTGAGGAGAGTTTTGCAGCAAAAGTGCCAATTTTCTTTCTTTTTTTTTTTTTAGTTTGTCTAAACTGCCAGTTTTTAAGGGAGAAAAAAAAATGAGACTTACTGGCTGGCACTTTAATTTTAGTTAACAAGTAAAAGCATCCCATTGAACCAGAACTCACATAGATTAGGGCTGTGGCAGACTTTAGCTACAGCTAAGAATTACCTGTGATTCAAAATAGAAACAAGAATCACTGAAAAACTGTAGTAATAATCTTGTACTTATCACTTTTGTACCTCTATGCTGAAGTAAAATACCTGGTTTTATTTTTCTGTTGCATGCAAAAGTTAATTTATCTTATGCTAATATCTGGCTAAAAGACAGTTTAATCCTAAATTCCTTTAAAAGTTCATGATCTTGGGGGACCTGGGTAGCTCAGTCAGTTACGCAGCTGACTTGTAATTTTGGCTCAGGTCATGATCTCAGGGTCCTAGGATCAGGCCCTGTGTTGGGTTCCCCACTCTGCAGGGAGTCTGCTTGAGGATTCTCTCTCCCTTTGCCTTTGCCTCCCCTCTCCTCGACTTCTGCTGTGGCATGCACTCACTCTGTCTCTAAAATAAATAAATCTTTATGAAAAATAAAAGTTCATGGTCTTTACAAGGAGGGGCATACTAAGTTGTAAAAGCTAGTTTTCTTTCATTGTTTCTTAATTTGGATAGTTTTTTTTTTTTTTTCCTAAGGTTTTTATTTATTTATTTGACAGAGAAACACAGCTAGAGAGGGGACACAAGCAGGGGGAGTGAGAGAGAGAGAAGTGGGCTTCCGAGCAGGGAACCCAATGTGGGGCTCAACCCCGGGACTCCAGGATCATGACCTGAGCCGAAGGCAGACACTTAATGACTGAGCCACCCACCCAAGTGCCCCTTAATTTGGATAGTTTTGAGTATTTCTAAGAATTGTTAGGACCCTGTCTCCTGTATATGCATCCCCAAAAAACAATTCCAGCTGGCTAGCTGTGTTGGCTTATTTGTAAATGAGATGTATATTTCCACAGGAAAAGATTTTAGAGTTAACCCTCTGAGAGCATGTAATATGGTACCATCTATTAATGCCATAATAGTCCTGAGGTTACGAACAATATTATTCATTTCAGACTGTGTCAGATATCTTCTTTCTTTGGTTTAGCTTAGTAATTGTATAGACTTCAAACTCCACTTCCTTGATAATCTAACTAGATTAGATACACTTATTTATATTAAGCCCAATTTTTCATACTGTATGATAATATTCCATGATTTTCTAAACTTTCCTTCGACCAAGAATTGGAATTGTGAATTATAGAATTCATAAGGTCTGTAACTGGTAGAGGTTGATCCCCCTCTTCCCCCAGAGTGACTCCTTATCTCCACCAGCTTTCTCCGCCTTCTTCCTTTTTATCAAAGATGACTAGGACCAAAATGGCTGAAATAGAGAGTGCCTTGGGCTATAAATTCTCATTGTCCTGACGTTGTTTGTTTTCCCAGCATAGGGAGCAATTCTTGGTGACCGCAACATCAACTAACAGGTGGCAGTTGCTTTCTTAGATACTGGAGTCTTTTCTCAAGCAGAAATTAGATTGATCATTGCTCTTTGTAGCTTCATTCCTAGATGGTGTTCATGGAAGAATCATTTCTGGGTCCACTGGTGGCAGTTGTGATATCACATAGCTTGTTTAAAATTCTTCTTAGAAAGAAATCCATATGGTACCACACAGTACTTCTTTTGTTTTCTGAGGCAGGCATAGAAATTCTGCCTTTTGACCAGCGCAGTGAGTAATTATATTGCCTAATGATACTCCAAATTCCTTCCAACCAGTTTCTTAACTCACGTAGCTAAAAGAGTAAATAAATCTCAAATTTATCTTCTGCCTCCTCACCCCACCCTCTCCCACATATGGAAGTATTAATTCTATGCTCATTTGGTCCAGAAGTAGCCTATAATTCTCCAAAGTAAATATTGAAACTAATTCTATAGTAGGTACTGTATTACTTCTGTCACTGTTTTCAGAAATACAGATGCTGATTTAAGGGAAAACCTGAGCCAGGAACATTATCAGTGTAGGGGAAGAAAGAGTTTTCCTTAACTCTCCTAGGGTCCCTGACTGGATCTAAAAACTGTACAAGACAGATTGACAGGAGAAAACTATACAAATCATCTAATAGAGGTTTTACATAATGTGGGAACCTTCATAAGGAAATGGAGACCCAAAGAAACAGACCTTTGTATTTTATGCTAGTTATAATGAAGAGTGGGTTGTGGTGTAAAAATGTGGATAGATTAAGGAATATGAGGTAATTGTTGAAAGTTGGGAGAAACTTAGCAAGTCCTGTTTGTTCAGATTCTTCTTGGTGTCCCTTTGTCTTTGAGATAAGGATGCTTCTTTACTTTGGGTATAGGGAAGGCACCTCTCACCTGAGGGTTTTATGACCTGTTTCAGGGGAAAAGGGTAGAATAAGTGGGAGATCAGAGTGACTTTCCTGCTTCTACTGTTTTCTCAAACTCCTTTCATCTTAAAATACTCATATATGTCAAGGTGCCATATTTTGGGGCTCTCTTTCCTTAACCCCATTATCAGTGATTCCCATGCTCATCTCACCCCCAGAAAAAACATCTCTATTACTTCTTCATACTGCTGTGACCATTGATGTTGTTACCACCAACTGCATCCAAGGATCTTTAGGGATAGTGGAAGAAATTATTTTCTCTTACACGAATAGCAATGAGATTAGCATTTTTTAATATTAACTTTAGGAATCAAAGGAAAAGTTAGAAAATAGAAATGTGTAAGTTTGTAGAGCACAGATTTATTATATGAAGAAGCTAAAGTTTAACTTCTGTGGCTTTCCCAGCGTACAAATCAATTTCTTTCTTCTCTTTGTCTTTCTCACTTTGTCATAAAGCCTATAGGATATTCAGGCAGATACTGACTTTGAGGTTTGACCACTTTACCTGTTTCTCATAGGTATTATTTGGACTTGGTCTTTTCTGTCAGCTATGTGGCCTCTGTGTCAGTTTGAGTCTGTTTACCCCCTTTTCGCAGTCTACTCTGAAAAGCAAAAAGACTTACATACTTCCAAGCTCCAGAGGCCTTCTAGACTCCCTGTTTCTACTAGGAAGCATCCCCCAACTCTTCTTACTTAATGAGATTCTCTCTGGTAAACTCAGTCTTATCCGTTCCTTTTCCCACCCTTCCTACTCTTAAGAGAAATGTTTTTCTCCCCGTAAGGCTTAGAATGTAATAGATATGTTCAGTAGCTAAATTCTGTTGAAGTAATCACCGAAGTCATTAAAAATGCATATACTAAATGATTGAATAATTAAAAGGGAACATAGCCTTTCTTCTGCCAGATGAATAGTCACTTTTTTGGGGGGTGGTTTCCTGATCCTAAATAGCTACCCATAGAGATTATGCCAAAGATGTTGACAACATTTATATCAATTACATCAATTGTTTCATGAGAGAAAAGGGATGAAGGGAGAGTTTTCTGTGGAAAGGATTATGTACTTTGTTTTTCTAAAATTACTCTATCTTTTTGGTTTCATTTCCACCTTTGCTTCTCTTAGCTTTCCTTTCAGTGGTAATCTATTTTTCTTTAATATTTTTTACATTTGAAATTTTTAACTGTTTTGAATTTTATTTTTCTTGTTCAAACTTAATCCTCAAAATACGGGATTTGCTGTTTAAAATTGGTAGTTAAAACATGTTAAAGTTGGTTCTCCATTTTAGATTCTATTGGTGTCTAGGGTGACATGAAAAAAAAAGGATAAAAGGAAATTATTCTCTTGGACTGTCCTCTAGGAAATCCTTCTCTATACTTTAAAAGTTCTTATTCTTTTCTAGGAGTCCAATGTGCTGATTGCTGCTAACAGTCAGGGTACAATTAAGGTAAGCTATGTTATACATCTTCATTTTAAATTCAGATCTATTTTTAGACTCGAATAGACTATAACATGGAAACGTGTTGAGGTAAGCCTTAGAGATCATTCCAAGTCATAAGTCTCTGTCTGTTTGAAATGGCTTTGAGGAGAGGTTATATGAATGTCGAATAGATTGATAGCTGGTCAGAATGAAAAATAGATGAAGACTATGAAGTATTCACTGTGGGCCAAGCACTGCTGCTTCTGTTATGCAGGTGTATTCAGTGGACAAAGTCCAAAATAAAGCATGGGATGCTTAGACATTCACCAGATTTAAAAATATCTGGTCTTAATTTTACTCTTCTCTTCCTCGTGTTTGCCTTCCTTTTCTTCCCTGACAAGTAGGGTTTTCTTCAGTTGCCAAGGAAAGAAAGAGTATTTTAGTGTTTCACTGAAAATTGATCATGTGATCATTCCATTAGTATAATTTGGAAATTTAAATATCTCTTGGTAGACAGTCACAAATTTTTTAGACATAGCGTTCCACATACTTTTCTTTGTAGTTAGAAGTTCATGGAAGTAATATTGTTACCTGATTATGCTATTGGATATTTAGCACGTGAGCATGACACTAGATAAATAAATCCTGAGCTGAGCAGGGAACTTTTTAAACAAAACACCATTTGGGGAAAAGGTTTTAGCACATGAGTTTGATTAGCACTTTGGGTGCCAGTTCTTTCTACGTGTTCTCTGCTGATAAAGAAATATCGGAAATGACCCTTTAAAAATGATATTTATCTATTTCTTCTGCCACTTGGCATTAATTTTGCTGTGGGCTTCCTTCCACTTCCCCTGAGTGGAGACTGACCTGGCAACCTAGGGAGCAAACCCAAGCCTAACACATTGTCCTATGGAAATGAATTGAGCAAACTCAAAACAGAACTGCACTGTTAGCTGGTTAAACTAATTTACATGTATACTCCTTTGTTTTCAGCTAGTTTCTTTGTTTGGAAAGCCTCACTAGAGAGCCAAGGACAACTTAAATGAAAGCCAGGTTTTTGAACTGATTGGTCTTATGTTCTGGAATCTCAAGCAAGATGGTAGAAGGTCTTGGAATCTCTGGGTTACATGACTCTTTGTAGTCTCTCAGTTTTTCTTTATTCTCATGGCAAGGAATGTCTTGAAAAACTACACCTTATTCTTCAGCAAGTTTGGCCTTTGATGCAATTGAGATTGGTGACGTATCTGCAGAAAGCTCAAAACTGCACATGTTCTTCTAGAATCTCAGTAACAACTCTTAAGATTTTGTTCAGTGGCATTGACCTCTTTTGTTAAATCTGCTACTTGCCAAATATAAAGACAAAAAGCATCACGGAAGCACAGGTACACGTTAAGCCTTAGCACAGCAGGCAGGAAGAGTTGCTTGCTCCTTTAGTTCTTTGCCACCTAGAATTGCAGTCTCCATATAACATAATCCTTTTGACAGTGTCTTATAATTGTCCCCAACTTCTGTGTCCGTCCTTACACATCTCTTCAACTGTTTTTATAACTGATCATTGCTGCTGCTGCTGCTTATTTTTACTTTTAGCATATGACAGCTTTGTTGTATGACAAGATCTGTGTTGAACTCTAATAACGAACACAATATCTTGACATCAGATGATTGACTAGAAAATGAGTGAAGCACTAGGAAAAGGCGAGATTTTAGATCCTGTATACTTTGATTGCTATAGACTCTTTATCAGTGGAAGAAATAAATAGATAAAATCCTGAGCAACAATACTTAAAATTTCCTTAAGAATATGGAAAGTACTAACATAAATTTCAAAACCATTCTATCACCAGTTCATTTATCTGTATATTTTATGTAGTTTAAAGGCTCCCTAGTTAACTGTAGAGCTAACTAATATGAAAGAGTTCATGCAACTGTTGAAATGAAGGAAGGATGGATCAATGTCTAATCCCTTCAAGTTCTTTAGCATTTTAGCAGGTAGGAAATGTTTTCTTGATTTGGTTCTCCATTTACAATACAGTAAAGATTCATTAAACTGTTTCCATATTTCAGAATGATTATATCAAACTGATTCTTTTTTCCTTGTTTTTCCCCCAATTAGGTGCTGGAGTTGGTATGAAAGGTTTACTCAAGTTAAATCGTATTCGATACTGCTGAAATACATCTGCAGCTGACAATGAGAGAAGACAGAAACTATCATGTGATGTCTCTCCCCCAAGTCATCATGGGTTTTGGATTTGTTTTGAGTATTTTTTCTTTTCCTTTTCTTTTCTCCTTCACAACCTTTGGGACATTGGGACTACCCAGTGAACTCTCCACCATCAATGTAACTCTATGGACTTTGCTGCTGTTGGTGGTGTGGTTATCTAATTTTTGTGATAGGGAAAGAAATTCTTTTGAATAAAAATAAATAACAAAAAATAATAAAAGTTTATTGAGCCACAGTTGAGCTGGAAAAGTCTTTGTCAAAGATGGCAACAGATCATCTTTTCAAGAAGTAACACATGGACTATGAATAATTTGTAAGGTCCCTATTTCCCAACCTCTTTGGAATTCTGCATACCAACATAAATGAAAGGTATATGGATTCCCTTCTAGGGAGTGTAATGTTTATAGTAGGTAATTAGTAACTTTACTTTAGGAATTCCTATAGTAGGTGGGAAAATTAGTTAACTTTACCTTACCCATTCATTGACCAGATTTATATCATCAGCAAATACCGTACTTCAGTCCCTCTGGATCTTGCCAAGAATCTTAGCATTTTGACCAGTTGAGACCAAATTCAAACAGAAAGGGAATGGGGCACCTGAGATTGGATTAGTTGGTAGAGCATGTGACCAGGGTCATGAGTTCAAGCCCCAAGTTGGGTGCAGAAATTATATTAATCGATTAATTTAAAAAAACAGGGAGTGTCAGTCTGTGGCAGCTATTGTCTTTGCCTTTGAAATGTTGTCTATACGTACTTTCAGCCCTAAAAGCAGACAAACCACCTTCAGTTTGTAAAAGCATAGCTATCAGATTGTCACAGATATTAGTACCATCCTCAGCTGAACAGTGACTTTGAGCAGGGGTTAACAAACTTGTAGGAAAAGGGCCAGATAGGAAATATTTTAAGCTTTGAAGATCATGTGGTCGCTGCCCAATTATGCAGCTCGGCCATTGTGGCCGGAAAGTATCCACAGACTGAGCAGGAAAAGAATTTGAAGCCCCATTTCCCAAATTACCAAGCCATATAATATCTTAGACTGTCTAGTTAATTTTATGTTGTTTTCAGTTTGTAAAAAGGAAGAAGTTAGTAGTTTGAGTAGCAGGTCAAGCGAAAGTATTGTGAAGTGTGTGAGCTCTTTTTAGAAAAAAGATATAAACGGAATCATACCCACAGATATTTTATAAAAACAGACACTTGAAGAAGCTTGGTATGAATAAATATGAATGGTAAGGGTAATTGGAATATCCCACTGTGTCCCTCTACACTCAAAATTACTGGATTCACATTTCATTATCTGAAACCTTTGGGTCAAATGCATTTTGGAACTTTTAGAAAATAATAAGAAACATATACTATATATTACATAACACCATCCAACAGTCTTATCAAATCATTAATATTTATAGCAAAATATATGAATGTTCATATGAGATTAGTAAGGGTTAAAAATAATCTTGTATAAGTTCAGACAGTTTTTACCACTGAATAAGTTTGCCTCAAACTTAGGTGAAATTTTCAGTTTGAGGAGCTTCAGAACAATTATATCTTACTAATTGGGGAATGAAGCACCTGATAAACTTTTGGACTCAATTTTGAAAGGAAAGGACACTATCATTCAAAAGTTACACCTGTCAACCAGAACCATGTTAGGCAGCCTTCATTTCTAAGAATAATGAATGACCTTTTGCAAAGACGCAAAAAGAATATTCAAATGTAGATTCTTTACTTAAAGAATCTAAGCAGATATGTCCAGAAAGTCATCAAAATGGGAAGCAAAGACTTAATGCCTCTTTGAATGCATTTAAATAAAAGATTATAATGGCTTTTAATTTGGTCTGACTTTTTTTTTATGCTTTATTTCAGCTGTCAACATTGTAAGGGTCATGTTAATTTCCATATGTGTGGAAGGATACAATAAGGTACCTTTCTTAGTTATCAAAGAAATTCAGTTTTTAAATTATTATTTTTAAAAGGCAGTGCTTTACTTAAATGTATGTTTTTAACTTTTTCTTGTAAATAATGAGATCATTTTTAAATTTGAGTAAGTCTTTAAAAGATGTCAGCATCAAACTATATCACTATTCCTTGGTAAAATAACATAATAGTTAAGTAAAGATTAATGATAATGTACGTTTTAACCCCAAAGGAACTTCTATTTCAAGAATATGGGTCTTCATGTTTTGTTTTGTTTTGTTTTGTTTTTTTAGATTTTTTATTTATTTGACAGAGAGAAACACAGCCAGACAGCAAGGGGAGTGAGAGAGAGAGAAGCAGGCCTCCCGCGGAGCAGGGAGCCCGATGTGGGACTTGATCCTGGGTCTCTGGGATCATGATCTGAGCCGAAGGCAGTCACTCAACCAACTGAGCCACCCAGGCACCCCAGGTCTTCATGTTTTAATCTAATCGTTATCTCAGTGGATTTGCAGGAGTTTCTTAGACATAGTTGAATTTATTCTCAGTCACACAACTTCCACTTAAGACACAGTAAAGATTAAAGAACTTTGTAAAATTCTTCTAAGAAAATTTAGCTACTAGAAATCAAAAAATTTGTGGTGTACTGAGCCACAATTTCAGAAAGATTAGCGTGGCTGGACCATTAAGCAAGGAAGAGATGAGTGCAGGATGAGTTTGAGGGGGTAGAGGAAGCCAGTAGATGTGCAGGGCCTTCTAGGGCATGGTTAAGAATTTGAATTTTGTCATAGAAGCAATTCGTAGGAAGGGTTAAGTGGAATGACATGCTTTCCTTTCTGGTGAATGGATGGATAGGAACAAGAGTGTGATTAGGAAGGTGGTGAGTCAAGAGTTAATGGTGGCTTCAACTAAAGTGGTAGCATGATCCAACCTAAAAACTTGTTTCAGCTTGACAGAGTTTACCACAATTTTAATTCCTGTATCTTGGAAGATTCTTGATAAAAGTAATTTTCTCACAATTTGTGACAACAAAGAAGACCACTCAGCAAATTTATTTCTTCGGTGGTTATACAGTCTTCAACCACAGGTGTGGCTCTTGAGAACCTCATGGGTAAAATGTCTCTGTGCTGTTTTGGGAACCTCACTTCTCCAGTCTCAGAACTAGAAACTACTTAGCCTTGGTTCTGAATATAAAGGTAATTAATTGGCTATTGACCTGAGTGTAATTACTCAAATGTAACAGGGATTTATAGGAAACGTCTGCTTATTTAGAAATGAGACTTAAAGCAGTGTTAACTTAGATCCTGAGCCTGTTGGTACATGACATTAAATACAACAGTAACACCTTATAGTTCCTCCCAGGGTGGTTAGTTACCAGCTTCTCTGTGGCTTCTGTTTTATGTGGGGCACTCTTAGATTTCTGGACGGAAGAGAAAAACCACAGTGATTGTTCTAGAAGTATTTGTTTAGATCTTGCTTTGTGTAAGTGAGGCACTACAAACTAGGCATATAAAGTAAAATATGATCCCTCTCAAAAAGCTTATTGTCCAGTGGGAGAGACATATATGTAGACAGTATATAAGTACCATAATAGGCATAAATTTTAGATATATCTGTTATATCTATATCTATATATCTATAACCTGAGTGGTGGGAGACTAAGGGCTGGGAGTAGGGGTGGTTATCAGGGATTCCCTTCATGGAGGAGGTAACAGTTGAGTCCTGAAGAGCAAGTAAAAGAGTTCAGCTTACTTTCAGAATAAGAGGCAAAGGAACATTCAAGACCAAGGAAAAGAAATTGGTCCAGCTAGTGGCCAAAGCTGGGACAAACTGAGCAACAAAATAAGCTGGTATTGGAGTATAGATTATAACCCAAAATATTAATGAGTACTTACTGATGTAAATGATTGAATAAACAAAGGGAGAGAAGTGAGAAATTTCCCATGCAGAATTCCTATTTTTGTAAAGGGATGGAATATAATGCCCTATTTCTTTGGAAAAAAAAAAAAAAAGACCTACTGTACTCTTTGAAAGCAAGTCAATGTGGACAGCTTAGGTCTTTTATTTTAAGTTTTTATTTAAATTCTAGGTAGTTACCATACAGTGTAATATTAGTTTCAGGTATACAATATAGTGATTCAATAATTCTATACTCAGTGCTCATTATAAATGTATTCTTAATCCCCTTCACCAATTTCACCCATTCCCCCCGCCCATCTGCCCTTTGGTAATGATCAGTTTGTTCTGTATAGTTAAGAGTACAGTGGGGCGCATGGGAGGCTCAGTGGGTTAAGCAGCTGATTCTTGGGTTTCAGCTCAGGTCATGATCTCAGGGTTGTGAGATCAAAACCATGTGTTGGCGGGCCCTGTACTCAGTGGGGAATCTGCTTGAGGACTCTCTCTTCCTCTGCTGCTCCCCCCACTCTCTCTTTAAAATAAGTAAATCTTAAAAAAAAAAAAAAAAAATTGCAGTATGGAAAGAAGTTGACAATGGAGAAACCTGACAAACACTACCATACCCAGGTGATCAGGGTCAACATCACATGTCATGTTGATAATAGGTACTCCTGATATGTTGTAATGAAAATGGCCCTTTTTAAAAAAGATTTTATTTATTTATTAGAGAATGAGAGAGCATAAGCAGTGGGAAGAGCAGAAGCAGAGGGAGAAGCAGACCCCCACTAGCATAGAATCCAATCTGGGGCTTGATCCCAAGACCCCGGGTTCATGAGCTGAGCAGAATGCAGATGCTTAACCAGCCGAGCAGCCCAGGCATCCTGAAAATGGCACTTAAATTCTGTGGTTTTCCTCCAAAAATTCATAACCCGAACCAAAAATGAGAAAAAACCTAGATATGCCTACTGAGGGACATTCTACTAAATAACTAGTACTCCTTAAAACAAGGAAAGTGAGAAACAGTCACAGCCATGACGAGTTGAGAAGACATGACTGAATGTGATAAAACATCCTGAATGGGATCACGAAACAGAAAAGGGCATTACATAAACACTAAGGAAATCTGACTAAAGTATGGACTTGATATTAATTTGTGAGTATTGATTCATTAATTGTAACAAATATATCCTACTAATGTAAGATGTTAATAATAGGGGATATTGGGCGTAGAATATTTGAGGACTCTTTGCTTCCTTTACAGTTTTTCTGTAAAACTAAAAAAAAACTGTTCTAAAATAAAAGGCTGACCAAAAATAAAAGATAAGAAGATAGTTTAAGTATATATAAAACATAGTACAAGACAGGAGTGCCAGTTGAAGCTGAAGAAGTACAGGGTAACACAATGGTCTGTTCCAGCTGACACTTAAAAAAAAAAGAATAAAGGTAAACATGGAGTTTAGAGGATGTTTAAGTTGACTTAGAAATTGTATAGTTTTAGAACTGCACTCAAGCAGAGAGGCCTGAGAGGTTTGGGGTTGAGATTATTTTCACTTAATTCTCTGACAGGTTTGTGCTTACAATATTGCCTGTTGAGTGAGTGTGGGAAAGCAGGGGATATTTTGCAACACTGGCTTTTCCCCCTCTCTTTCCTTTCTGGTTCTTTCATCCTGAGCTGTTGAAGTTTTCTTTCTGAATATAAAAGAGGGCTTCTCAAGTTCATAGCACTTTTGTGAAGATTTGGAGCACAACTGATTTTTTTTTTCTTTTGGTATGACTGAGTCTCTTATAGGCATTCATATCTATTTTATGGCTAATGATTGAACTCTGGCTAATTTGGGGGTGGGGGTTAAGTTTTGAAAGGTGCAGCAAAGTTGCCTATCCTAAGTGAAACAAATTAGTCACTGTTAAAAGCCAGCCCACTTAATAAGCATTTTATTTTATTTTATTTTATGTTATGTTATGTTATGTTATGTTATGTTATGTTATGTTATGTTATTTTTTCAATATTCTTCAGGTTTAAAGACCAAACTCTTGTCAGTGTTTGTACCATGAGAGTCCTCACTCCCACTTTGCAAATTCTGTTCGACCAGTCCCAGGAGAGACATCTTATGGGCCCTGTGGTTCCCCGGGGAAAGGCAGCCTTCTGTTCACAGAACTTCGTGTGCCACTGAACTGCAAAGCTTTGCGGTACACTTTCAGTAATAGATCTTTTCTGGAAAGACCTCTGGTACCCTTGGAAATTAAAAAGCACTCCATGAATATGGGGTAGCATTAGCATAGGCTTATTAAAATTGTAGTCTCTCCTCTTCAATTTTTTTTGCATTATGAACAATAACAAAGTATAAAGTATAAAAATTACAGGCAACAAAACGATGATAGGGCTGAAAGGTTAGATTAACTGTTTGCAAGGCTAGTGGGTCCATAAAAGGGCATTATTCCTTGCGCTTTCTGATCATGGCATCTGCCTGAGAGCTGACCAGCCAAAGGCCCCCTCACCGTGGCCATGGACAGTTAACTTAGGAAAATGCCCAAAGGGACATTTCTGAAATGTGTCTTTCTCTACCACATGCCCAGTGCAGTCTCTCCCTAGATGTAAGAGTAAGATTTAAAAACCCGCATCACCGCTATCGGGGTCTTTGCAGTTTTCTACCTCTGCACAGCCAGCAGAGTGGACAAGGGAGAGGAAATATGGACTGCACGGGAGAGGAAGAGATTGCTTCTCAGTGAGGGAAAACAGTCATGTCCAGAGAGTCACAAGTGGAGGGCAAACCATTTTTTCCGGATTTGTTCCCCAGGAAGTGTTCTCAGTTCCCAGCATCTGCCAACCCTCTGTCTAGGCACACTGTAACAAACCTTTACGACGAAGAGGAATGTGTCCTTCTTCCATTCCCCACTTCTCCTTGGTATGTGAGGACAAACAGTCTAGGGAAGCCAACTGTTTATTTAACTGAGACCCTCCAGGGAACCTTGACATTAGTTTCACCTCTCTTCGGGGCTGAGGATGCAGGGCCAGGAATTTGGACACAACTCTGGGCCTCATGACCTCAATCTCAGTACATTACTTGTTTCCCTCTCAGAGTCAAAAGACTAGTCCCCAGCTCTCTGCAAAGCAACCAGTGAATGAAATGTCCTGCTCAGTGTTGGACTTCCTCATACAGCATCACCGTGAGGCCGTCTGCTAGTCTCTCCTTGAATACTTCTGGCCATTGAGAGAGTTCCCTGGTCTGGAGACATCCCTGACTGGCTGCTGGTTCCAGTTGTTAGGAAGTTTTTTCCTGGATGGAGCCGAAATCTCAATGGAGTACCCTTCCCCATCCTGCATGTAGGTCTGGTCCTTATTAGTTGGCATCATGGAAACCATCAAACAATACAGAGACTGATCCCTTCTTGGAGCTCGAGGCAGGTAAGATATATACATGTGATAATTTTTAGATAGTATACTAATCCTATGAGGAAGCATGATTTCTTAAATAATGAAAGTAGATTCAGAAAGCTTGTATGAATGGCCACATACATTCTAGTGAAAACATCGTTAACAGGCAGATGAGAGTGTCAAGTGGGTTGCAGAGAGGTTGTAGGGTTTAAGTGGCAGTCTCAAAAGACTGAGTCGTGTATAGTTTAGTCACACTGACCAAAATGGTGCTAAATGACGCTGCTGACACTTGTCTTCCAGGGAGACAATGCGTGCACATCTGCACCCTGAGAATACAGTAAGGAATCTTTTAGGTATGATGATAAATTAATTATATTATTCGATCCTTAATTTATAGCAGGCAGGACTTCAAATCAGCAAAAAGAAGAGCTCTGGACCTATCAAGTACAAGAACTTTGACCTATCAAGTACAAGAACAGAGATGGGTGACATCTCCATCCTGGGAGGTCATCAGAGGTGATCAGACAGCTGGTCATAAATAATTTGGACCCTCAACTGCCAGAAGGCAGGGGCCTGGATGGAATCCCCCTTTCAGATCCTTTCTGATCTGAGAATCGAATCCTAACTCACCGATTTAGAGGGAGAGGAAAACAGGTTCACCCAGGAAGGGAAAATACAAATTAAAAATACCAGGCTTAATTCTTCCTGCCAAAAGCAAGAGGAAAGACCTCTTCCTCTTTTTCTTTCAGAGTTTCTTTCTCTGTCCTTTTCAGATATATCTAAGTTTTCATAATTGCTAAATAGGCCTCTGGCCAGTCTCAAAACTCAGGAATGCAAGAACTAATGTTACTTACTCTTTCACAGAAAATTCCTCCATTAATTGCCATCCTCTTGTCTCTGCTCTTCCTGCTTCTGTCTGTCCCTCCCTGAATCCAACTGACTCCTGAGCGGGGCTGGATGGGATGCTGTAGAGAGCAGTTGTCTTCCTCAGTGGGTTTCCCAGAGCCACTTCATGTCCTAGACCACATTCTGCCTCCAAGAATCTCTTCCAATGCACAGGCCACAGAGCTGGGAAGATGGAAATGGTCAAGATCAATGACGGAGATCATGGGATGGAGAAACCCTTAAGCAGCAGAGTGGACAGTAAGTAGATGTGCTAGTGACTGGGAAACAGACAAACACAAGGGAACTTAGGCTGATAAGTACAAATATGGGGAAAGAAACCAACGCCCTTTCTCCCATCTCAACGTAAGGAAAACCAGTCTTCCTATTCGCATCTCCAGCAAAACTGGTGGTGCTGAGAGGCTATACTTGGGTCCCTGGTGCACAAGGGAATATTGAGACTGCCATGGCCTTCTCCTCTCCTGGTATCATTCATCTAAAGGGTGGTTTTGTTTTTGTTGTTGTTTTGTTCTTTTGTTTGTTTGTTTTTTAAAAGATTTTATTTATTTTATTTGACAGGGAGCAAGACAAATAGGCAGAGAGGCAGGCAAAGAGAGAGGAGGAAACAGGCTCCCTGCTGAGCAGAGAGCCCGACACGGGCCTTGATCCCAGGACTCTGGGATCATGACCTGAGCTGAAGGCAGAGACTTTAACCCACTGAGCCACCCAGGCGCCCTATTTTGTTCTGTTTTTCCTGGAATCCTGGCAAGATCCACCAAAGTTGGCAGAAATCCTCTACAGCTTGTTGTCAGTTTATGCCGCCTGCCATGGGGACATGTGCAGCATGGCAGGGTGTTCGGCAGCCAGCCCCTATCACTCTGATATGGCAAGCTCATCATGGCCTGGGAGATGGTCGCAGAGAGAAGTTGTCCGTGACTCCTGAACTGCAGCAGAAATAAGTGTATTAGAGACCCCCTGGGAGGGGTTAATGGCACAACTCTCTTTCTGATAAAAGTGAGCAGGGAGAAGGAGTGATAGGGAGTCCTCCACTGATTTCCATCTGTGGCTTGCCGAAGCTTCCTCATGTTTTACTGGCATGGACATGAGGCCGATCAAGATGGAGCTCTATTCTGAATAACCTTTATCTCGGCTCTCTTGCCGACTCTCCAACCCAAATTAAGGAATAGGTGGTATGATATTAAGGACAGCAGCTACTCGATTTGGGGATAATTTAGAAAAAGACAAGGAAAGAAGAGATTGGAGAGCTGTGTTGGCTGTCTGGTTAGAACTCCTTACTTAGGTAAACAACCCATCCCCTGGCCAACCCATGAAGATAGAAAAGGAAGAGGACACAATTGCAGGTCATTATTACCAAGTGCCAGGGCACTGGAAGGACCGTTAGAAGGGACTCCAGAGCCTGTGTAGACTGAAGAGACAGGGTCATCAGGAAAGCCTAACCAGACAAAACCCATAGCTAGGAAACACTTGGCAAGGGGCTCAAATGGACAGATTGGGGACATCTCGGAAGGGAGAGCTGGTGAACCCTACATCAATAACTTTTATTCAGGTTCATCTGTCCTGGCCTTTTCTGGTAGATAACAATGCTACTCATTCCTCAGTTCCCTTAGAAATGTCTGCCTTTCCATCTGACAACAGAGAGTACAAGTCATTGGTGTTTTGGGGTAGAACTCTTGTTCCTCTTCCTTTGTGATGCCCATACAGATAGGTGCTCTTACAGAGGAATAGGAGGGCCCCCTTTCTTCTTCTTTTTTTCTTAAATAAGCTCTACGGCTCTACAGCCAATGTGGGGCTTGAACTGATGACCCTGATATCAGGGGTCACATGCTCTACAGACTGAACCAGCCAGGTGCCCTCCTTTTTTTTTTTCTTTTGAAGTAAAAAGAGCTTCCTTTCTCCTACTTCTTCTAGAGAGATCTGCTGTGCCAATTAAAGGCCACCATATTCTGTGCTCTGGATGGAATGTTCCAGAAGCTCCCTGAACAAAAGCACACTTGAATTAGTCACTATATGCCTCCTGGGAGAGAGGGGGGATGATGGAGTGTCAGACCCACACCATGTGGAAGAGCACTCAAACTGAAACAAGCACGTGCATTGCTTTGCACATTAGGGATTGGATTCATTCAAGATCTAGAACCAGTGAAAATAATGTACAAGAAAGGTAAATATGGCCATGTGTACAATGGCCATAGCTCAATTAGAAGGAATAAGCCAATTATGAAAGAATCAGAAAATGGGGGGTCCATTAAAAAGGAACATTCACCCTGTAATAGTCTTCTACTTGAAGTAAAGAAAGAAGGGAAATTTGATAAAGATGGTCATCTACTATAGAGATTTGTACAAGATCTTAGAAATAAGTGCATTTTGTGTCTGTTGCATTAGCCCCTGTGGTCTCTGACCCTGCATCTATCTTGACTTTGATCAGCAAAGTACTTCTGTGATCCATCTATGTTCTGCTTTTTTTTTTTTTTTTCTTCTATCCCTCTAGTGGACAAAGTCTAACTTTTTGTTTGCTTTTTACTTATAGAGGAGCCCAATATTTATTGCAAGGAATTCCTCAAAGATTTCAAGGCTCCTCCTACTATTTTATCTAGTCCTTTACAGGAAGACTTGGGAAAAGTTTTCCCACCAGAGGGATCTGTAAACATACTCTATGTAGACTTGCTGCTAGCCTCAGAAACTACAGAGCAATACAAAACTGATATTTTTGCTTAAATACAATTCTTGCTTTATAAGGTAATAATGCTTCCTTAGACAAATTGCAGTAGTGCCAAGCTGAAGTAAATATTTAGGGCACCTATAGTTACCTGAAGGCCGTTAAATATTGCAATCTGGAAGTCAGCAAATTTTGCATATAAAATAGCCTACTCCAGAAAAGGGACTGGGGCCATCTGGGGACTAGTAGGGTATTGTAGACAACAGATCCCAGCTTTTGTCAGGCACGCACAGCCTCTGACAGGGCAATGATGTAGTAACTTTCCAGACCCTTTGGCCGGGTCCCTAGAATCTAAAGAGGTTTTTGAACAACTGAAAATAGCTATAGCCTCTCCCCAGCTTTGCAAATTCTGATTTTGAGAAACCTGTCCATTTGTTAGGTCCTGAAAATAAAGGTGCTGCTTGTGGAGTATTAACTCAAAAATTGGACTAGACTATAAACCAATAGCTTATTTCTCCATTCTTCTAGATGCTATACTGGGAATGCCTAGTGTCTCTGAGTGGTGGCAGCGATGGCAGCCCCTCTTCTTACAGAAAGGCCCAAGCTCTCACCTTAGATCATTTATGCCATGATAGTGATCGTACAAGTGCATTTGTGACTAAGTGTGCCATCACTGTGAGCCGGCATTATTGCCCAGTCCTGATATTGTGGTCAGAGGTGTGATCTCCTAAGGCTAGCTACTCTGCAAGATTCTGATCAAATTGATAATTGCATAATTGTAAGAGAAGATACTAGGCCCTGATCTGATTTATCAGCTATCCTAATTCAAAATGCAGATTTTCATCATGTTTGTTGATGGGTCATGTACCCAGAAGAAGAACAGCCAATGTAAGTCTTCCCATGCTTTAGTGACTTCTCATGCAGTCTTGGAGGCTTGTGTTCTACCCATAATTAAATGGGCCCAAGCAGGTACTACAGCCGCAGTGCTCAGTTCTTGACTAAAAGTTAACAGAGACAGTGATCGTAAACACGTGTTTGCTTTCTGTCGTGTGATAAAAAAAATTTTTAAAATAGAAAGCTTTCGACGTCAATAAGAGTGTCAACAGAAAATCTAATGTCAAATTACTAGCTGATATGTGAGGGGCTTTATGACTGCCTGCTGACTTACCTGTTGTTGACTTTCAGAGCTGCAAAGCCACTCTTAAAACCAGGCAGGATCCCAACTTAAAAGCTACACTGTTAATACAACAAGAAATGTTTGTTCATTTTCAGAATCATGCTTTGCAAAAGAAGATGGACAAAAAGGTCATAAAAGGGGTGAAAAGAAATTTGACTGGGCTTTGGGAATTCCCTAACCTAATTCCCTGATTCCTATACCACAGTCCCTGTTTGCATGGTTAGTGTTGTGTCATTGACAAAATCACCTTAATAAAAGAGGGATTTTAACAGAGCTAAATTTATGACACTTGCCTACCCATTTGATTATATTCTCTGCCCACCCCCTCTTCTCTCCTTTTTGGCTTCTGATCTCTTCTGATTTGTCTATTGTGTATATTTCACTGGGGTTGTGGTTGATATATATTTTTTTAATTTTTAATTTCTTTTTTTCCTCTTGTTTATCTGTTCTTCTGTGGACAAGTGACCAGCAGGAGGAATTCACCACAAAAGAAAGAACCAGAGATAATACTCTCTGCCACAGATTTCATCAATAGGGATATTAGTAAAATGTTGGACCTAGAATCCAGAATAATGATTATACTAGCTTGGCTTGAAAGAAAGCATAAAAGACAGTAGAGAATTTTTAATGCAGAAATGAAAGAACTAAAATCTAATCAGGCTGAAATTAAAAATGCTTTAACTGAGATGCAATCTAAAATGGACACTGTAATGGCTAGTGTAAATGAGGCAGAAGAGAGAGTCAGTGATATAGAATAAAAAATATTGGAAAGTAAGGAAGCTGAGGAAAAGAGAGAAAAACAACTAAAGAATCACAAGGAGAGGTTTCGAGAAATCAGTGGTACCATAAAGCAAAACTATTTGATTGGGGTCCCAGAGGAAAAGGAGAGAGAGAGGGATAGTATGTTCATTTAAGAAAAATTATAGCTGAGACCTTCTCTAATCTCTGGAAGGAAAAAAGGCATTCAAATCCAGGAGACATAGAGAACCCCCCTCAAAATCAACAAAATTAGGTCAATCAACCTGACATGTAATAGTGAGGCTTGCAAATTTCAGAGATGAAGAGAAAATTCTGAAAGCAGCTCGAGACCAGAAGTACTTAACCTATAAGAGTAAAAACATTAAACTAACAGTAGACTTATCCACAGAGACTTGGCAAGCCAGAAAGGATGGGCATGACATATTCAGGGTACTAAATGAGAAAAACACTACAGCCAAGAATACTTTATCCAGGAAGACTGTGATTCAGAATGGAAGAAGGGAATAAGAGCTTCCAGGACAAACAGAAACTTAAGGAATTTGTGATTGCTAAACCAGCCCTGAAAGAAATACTAAAGGAGATCCTGTAAGCAAAGAGAGACTCCCAAAAGTAACACAGACCTGAAAAGAACACAGACAATCTACAGTAGCAGTGACTTTATAAGTATTACAATAGCACTAAATTCATATCTTTCAGTAGTTACTCTGAAGATAAATGGGCTAAATGCTCCAATAAAAAGACACAGGGTATCAGATTGAATAAAGAAGCAAGACCCACCCATATGCTTGTCTACAAGAGACTCATTTTAGACCCAAATACACCTCCAGAGTGTAAGTGGGGGGTTGGAGAACTACATATCATACTAATGGACATCAAAAGAAAACTGGGATAGTAATCCTTATATCATGCAAACTAGATTTTAAACTAAAGATTGTAGTAAGAGATGAAGAGACACACTATATCATTCTTAAAGGGCCTATCCAACAAGATCTAGCAATTATAAATATTTATGTTCTAACTTGAGAGCAGCCAGTTATAAAAACCAATTAATAACAAAACTAAAGAAACACAATGATAAGAATACAATAATTGTAGGGAACTTTAACACCCCAGTTACAACAATGGACAGATCATCTAAGCAGAAGTTCAACAAAGAAACAAAGGCTCTTTATGACACACTAGACTGGATGGACTTCACAGGTATATACAGAGCATTCCATCCTAAAGCAACAGAATACATTCTTCTCAAATGCACATGGAACTTTCTCCAGAGGATCACATACTGGGTCACAAATCAGGTCTGAACTGGTACCAAAGGATTGGGATTATTTCCTGCATATTTTCAGACCACAATGCTTTGAAGCTGGAACTCAATCATAATAATAAACTTGGAAAGAACTCAAATACTTGGTGACTAAAGAGCATTCTACTAAAGAATGAATGGGTTAACCAGTAAATTATAGAAGAACTTAAAAAAAATTCATGGAAAAAAATGAAAGTGAAAACATAACTGTTCAAAATCTTTAGGATGCAACAGAGGCAGCCCTAAGAGGAAAGTATGTAGCAATACAAGGCTTTCTGAAGAAACTAGAAAAGTCCCAAATATACAACTAACTTTATACCTAAAGGAGCTGGAGAAAGAACAGTAAATAGAGCCTAAACCAAGCAGGAGATGAGAAATAATAAAGATCAGAGTAGAAATCAATGAAATAGAAACCAAAAGAACAGTAGAACAGGTCACCAAAACTACACGCTGATTCTTTGAAAGCATTAATAAGATCGATAAACTGCTGGCCAGACTTATCAAAATGAGAAGAGAAAAGACCAAAATTAATAAAATCATGAATGAAAGAGGAGAGATCATGACCAACACCAAGGAAATACAAACAGTATTAAGAACATATTATGAAAAAAAAAAAAAAAAAAAAAAAAAAAAAAAAAAAAAAAAAAAGAACATATTATGAACAACTATACGCCAACAAATTAAGCAATCTGGAGGAAATGGATGCATTCCAGAAACTTATAAACTACCAAAACTGGAACAGGAAGAAGTAGAAAGCCTCAGCAGACCCATTGAAGCAATAACTAAAAATCTCCTAACAAACAAGAGCGCAGGACTGAATGACTTCCCAGGGTAATTCTACCAAACATTTATTTTTTTTATTTGGCTGGAGTTTTATTTTTTATTTTTTATTTATTTTTATTTATTATTATTGTTATTTAGAGATTTTGTTTATTTATTTGACAGAAGGAGACACAGCGAGAGAGGGAACATAAGCAGGGGGAGTGAGAGAGGGAGAAGCAGGCTTCCCACTGAGCAGGGAGCTCGATGTAGGGCTCCATCCCAGGATCCCTGGAGCGTGACCTGAGCCGAAGGTAGACGATTTATGACTGAACCACCCAGGTGCCCCTCTACCAAACATTTAAAGAAGAGCTAATACTTATTTTTCTGAAGCTGTTTTGGAAAATAGAAATGGAAGGAAAACATCTAAAGTCTTTCTATGGGGCCAGCATTACCTTGATCCCAAATCCAGACAAAGTCCCCACCAAAAGGAGACTTACAGGCCAATATTCTTGATGACTATGGATGCCAAAATTCCCTCTCGGATACTAGTCAATAGGATCCAACAGTACATTAATAGGATTATTCATCAAGACCAGGTGGAGTTTATTCCTGGGCAGCAAGTTTGGTTCAACATCTGAAAATCAAGCAATGTGATACAATAAATTAACAAAATAAAGGACAAGAACCATACGATCCTCTCAACAGAGGCAGAAAAAGTATTTGACAAAATAGAACATCTTATTTATTTATTTACTTACTTACTTATTTATTTGACAGAGACAAACAGCTAGAGAGGGATCACAAGCACAGGGAGTGAGAGAGGGAGAAGCAGGCTTCCCACTGAGCAGGGAGCCTGATGCGGGACTCAATCCTAGGACTCCGGGATCATCACCTGATCTGAAGGCAGATGCTTCATGGCTGAGCTACATTGCCCCACAATATCTTTTTCTTGATTAAAACTCTCCAGGGTGCCTGGGTGGCTCAGGTCGTTGGGTGTCTGCCTTCAGATAGGGTCATGATCCCAGGGTCCTGGGATTGAGCCTGGCATTGGATTCCATGCCCACTGGGAAGCCTGCTTCTCCTTCTCCTTTGCTCACTGCTCCCTCTGCTTGTTCTCTCTCTCTCTCTTTCTCTCTCTCTCTCTGTCAAATATATCAAATCTTAGAAAAAAAAAAACTCTTCATAGTGTAGGGATAGTGGAAACATCCCTCAATATCATAAAAGCCATATATGAAAAGTCCACAGTAAATATCATTCTGAATGGGGAACTGAGAGCTTTTCCTCTAAGGCCAGGAACATGAGAGGGATATCCACTCTCACTACTGTTGTTCAATGTAGTACTAGAAGTCCTAGCCTCAGCAATTAGACATCAAAAGGAAATAAAGTGCATTCAAAATGGCAAAGAATAAGTCAAACTGTCATTCTTCACCGATGACATGATACTTTATGTGTAAAACCCCAAAGACTCCACCGCACAGTTGCTAGAACTCATACAGGAAGTGAGTAATGTGGCAGGATATAAAATCAAGATGCAGCAATTGGTTGTATTTCTATATACTAACAATGAGACAGAAGAAAGAAAAATTAAGGAATCAATCCCATTTACAATTGTACCAAAACCCAGAAGATACCTAGGAATAAACCTAACCAAAGAGGTAAAGGATCTCTACCCCAGCACACTTATGAAAGAAATTGAGGAAGACACAAAGAGATGGAAAAACACTCCATGCTCATGGATTGAAAGAATAAACATTGTTAAAATGTCTATGCTACCCAGAGCAATCTACGCATTCAATTCAATCCCTATCAAAATACCATTGACCTTTTTCACAGAGCTGGAACGAACAATTCTAAAATTTGTGTGGAACTAGGGAAGACCTGAATAGCAAAAGGAATGTTGAAAAAGAAAACCAAATCTGCGGCATCACAATTCCAGACTTCAAGCACTATTACAAACCTGTAATCCTTAAGAAAGTAAGGTGTCTGCATAAAAACAAACACACGGATCAACGGAACAGAATAGAGAGCCCATAAGTGGATCCACAACTCTGTGGTCAACTTATCTTTGAGAAAGCAGAAAAGAGGATTCAGTGGAAAAAAAATCTCTTCAACAAATGGTGTTGGGAAAATTGGATGACCACATGGAGAAGAATGAAATTGGACCATTCCCTTACACCAAACACAAAGATAAAATCAAAATGGATAAATCGTAAATGTGAGGCAGGACTCTATTAAAATCCTAGAAGAAAACACAGGCAGCAATCTCTTTGACCTCAGCTGCAGCAACTCCTTGGTAGACATCTCCAAAGACAATGAAATAAAGGCAAAAATGAACTATTGGGACTTCATCAAGATAAAAGCTTCCACTTGGCAATGGAAACAGTCAAAAAATCTAAAGGCAATCTATGTAATGGGAGAAGATATTTGCAAAGGACATATCAGATAAAGGGCTAGTATCCAAGATCTATAAAAAGTTTATCAAACTCACCCCAAAACTAAGTAATCCAGTCAAGAAGAGGGAAGAAGACATGAGCAGACATTTCTCCAAAGAATACATACAAATGGCCAATAGACACTTGAAAAAATGCTGCATATCACTTGGCATCAGGGGAAAACAAATCAAAACCACAATGAGATACCACCGCACACCAGTCAGAATGCCTGAAATTAACAAGTCAGAAAACCACAGATGTCGGTAAGGATGCAGAGAAATTGGAACCCTCTTACACTGTTGGTGGGAATACAAGTTATTGCAGCCACTCTGAAGAACACTGAGGTTCCTTAAGAATTTAAAAATAGGGCGCCTGTGTGGCTCAGTCGGTTAAGCGACTGCCTTTGGCTCAGGTCATGATCCTGGACCCGGGATTGAGTCCCACATCGGGCTCCCGGCTCGGCAGGAAGCCTGCTTCTCCCTCTCTCACTCCCCCTGCTTGTGTTCCCTCTCTGGCTGTGTTTCGCTCTGTCAAATAAATAAAATCTTTAAAAAAAAAAAAAAAAAGAAGTTAAAAATAGAGCTACCCTACAACCCAGCAATTGCACTACTGGGTACCTACCCCAAAGATACAAATGTAGTGATCCGAAGGGGCACCTGCATCCCAATGTTGATAGGGGCAATGTCCACAATAGCCAAACTATGGAAGGAGCCCAGATGTCCAATGATAGATGAATGGATAAAGAAGATGTGGTTCATATATACAATATAATGTTACTCAGCCACTAAAGGATGAATACTTACCATTCACATTGACATGGATGGAACTGGAGGTTATTATGCTGAGCAAAATAAGTCAATTAGGGAAAGACAATTATCCTATAATTTCACTCATATGTGGAATATATGAAACAAAACAGAGGATCATAGGGGAAGGATGGCAAAACTGAATGGGAAGAAATCAGAGGAGACAAACCATGAGAGACTTGACTATAGGAAACAAACTAAGCATTGCTGGAGGGGAGGGAGTGGCAGGACGGGGTAACTGGGTGATGGACATTAAAGCTGGCACATGCGTTGAGCACTAGGTATTATACACAACTGATGAATTACTGAACTCTACATCTGAAGCTAATAATGTACATATGCTGGATAATTGAATTTAAAGGAAAAGAAAAAAGAATTAGAAGGACCCTTGCAAGCAAGAATGGAAGGGAATGTATCCTTTTGAACTTAAGTTTGTCAGGCTAAGAGTTTGGGTCTGAGGCCATGTCCTGTGTTGGATTTAACAGAACCTCTCGTAATCATGTTCAATATTGAAAAGGACTTCTCTCTAGCTCAGAAACCCGGAGACTTAAAGGCATAAAGGAGAGATGCTGTCCCCAAGTTGGCAGGGACCCTTGCGAGGGCTGCTGATCTCCCAGACAACTACCATAGTGAAAGATAACTCTGCTGGATTCATGCTTTCCATGGGACGCTGGTACCACAGGACTGGTCTAATATCTCTCTCCTAAGCTCTAATTTCTGTCTGTCTGTCTGTCTGTCTGTCTCTCTCTCTCTCTCTCTCTCACACACACACACACACACACACACAGGTTAACTGGTTTGATTGGAAGGATGATGTAGAAAAGAAAAAAAAAAGTCCATCTATCATGATACTCTATGTGGAAAACCTAAAAGACTCTACCCCCAAACTACTAGAACTCATACAACAATTTGGTAATGTGGCAGGATACAAAATCAGTGCACAGAAATCAGTTGTGTTCTTATACACTAACGATTCCATTTACTATAGCACCCAAAACCATAAGATACTTAGGAATAAACCTAACCAAAGAAGTCAAGGTTCTGTACTTGAAGAACTACAGAACACTCATGAAAGAAATTGAAGAAGACACAAAAAGATGGAAGAGCATTCCATGCTCATGGATCGGAAGAATAAACATTGCTAAAATGTCTATACTGCCCAGAGCAATCTGTATTTTCAATGCCATTCTGACCAAAATTCCACCAACATTCTTCAAAGCATTGAAACAAATTTATATGGAATCCTAAAATTTATCTGGAACCAAAAAAGACCCCGAATTGCTAAGGAATTGCTGAAGAAGAAAAACAAAGCTGGGGGCATCTCATTACCTGACTTCAGGCTTTATTACAAAGCTGTGATTCTCAAGACAGTATGGTACTGGCACAAAGACAGAGAAATAGACCAATGGAACAGAGTAGAGAGTCCAGATATGGACCCACAAATCTATGGTCAAATCATCTTCGACAAAGCAGGAAAAAATATCCAGTGGAAAAAAGACAATCTCTTCAATAAATGGTGCTGGGAAAATTGGACAGCTACATATAGAAGAATGAAACTAGACCATTCTCTTACACCACACCCAAAGGCAAACTCGAAATGGATGAAAGAACTCAACGTGAGGCAGGAATCCATCAAAATCCTGGAAAAGAACATAGGCAGTAACCTCTTTGACATCGGCCACAGCAACTTCTTTCAAGACACGTCTCCAAAGGCAAAGGAGACAAAAGCAAAAATGAACTTTTGGGACTTCATCAAAATAAAAAGCTTCTGTACAGCAAAGGAAACAGCCAACAAAACAAAGAGGCAACCCATGGAATGGGAGAAGATATTTGCAAATGACACTACAGACAAAGGGCTGATATCCAAGATCTATAAAGAGCTACTCAAACTCAACATCCAAAAAGAAGATGAACACATCAAAAAATGGGCAAGAGATATGAAGAGGCACTTCTTCATAGAAGATACACAAATGACTAACAGACACATGAAAAAATGTTCATCGTCACTAGCTATCAGGGAAATTCAAATCAAAACCACACTGAGATACCACCTTACACCAGTCAGAATGGCCAAAATGAACAAGTCAGGAAACAACAAGTGTTGGAGAGGCTGTGGAGAAAGGGGAGCCCTCTTACACTGTTGGTGGGAATGCAAATTGGTGCAGCCACTTTGGAAAAGTGTGGAGATTCCTTAAAAAATTAAAAATAGAGCTACCCTATGACCCTGCAATTGCACTACTGGGCATTTAGCCCAAAGATACAGATGTAGTGAAAAGAAGAGCCATATGTACCCCAATGTTCATAGCAGCAATGGCCACAATTGCCAAACTGTGGAAAGAACCAAGGTGCCCATCAACAGATGAATGGATAAAGAAGATGTAGTACATATACACAATGGAGTACTATGCCTCCATCAGAAAGGGTGAATATCCAACTTTTATAGCAACATGGACTGGATTGGAAGAGATTATGCTGAGTGAAATAAGCCAAGTAGAGAAAGTCAAGTATCACATGGTTTCACTTACTTGTGGTGCATGGGGGAATATAGAGGACAGTAGGAGAAGGAAAGTAAATGGGAAGTAGGGTAATTCAGGGAGAGAAATGAAACGTGAGAGACACAGACACAAACTGAGGGACTTGGAGGGAGGGGGGTGGAGGGATGGGAGAGCCTGGTGGTGGGTACTGAGGGCACCTATAGCATGGAGCACTCGGTGTGGGGCATGGGTAATGAATCTTGGAACTGAAAAAATAAAACAAATTTAAAGTAAAAAAAAAAAGTCCATCTAATTAATAGACAAACCATTAGAAACTGCAAAAGACTGGCCTAAGGTCATTAAGCTAATCCTGGGGTGCATGTCCTCTCCAGTCCCACTATGGATGAATAAAGGGGAGTGACCACTATGCTTCAAGGCAATTTCCCCGGGGCGCCTTCCTATTTCAGTCTGTACAGCACATGACTGTTGATCTTGGGTCTGTGAGTTTGAGCCCCATATTTACTTACAGAAATAAAGAAAAAGTTATTTCCCCCAAGGCAAACACTCTACTGAATTTTAAAATCAATCCTTACATTAAGTTGCAATTCTAGTAATGCTTTGTTTGCATCTTACTATGGGTTTTTGCTGGATATTTAAGCAATTGCAAGGGGCCCAGAGAGAAGATTGGAATGTTACTATTTTACAGTAGCACAGGGAGGCAATTGTAAGGACAAATGCAAATTAAAAATAAGAGGCTTAACTCTTCTTGTTGAAAATAAGGGAAAAGAAACCTTCTTTTTGTTTCCAAATTTATTCTCCAGTCCTTTCCAGATGTATCGACATTTTATAATGGCTAAATAAGCCTCTCATCAGTCTGTTAACTCAGGAACATTTCCTCCAGGACCTGGGAGCCACTTTTTTGAAATGCAAACATTCAGGGAGCTAGCACCTGGTCACCCACTTCCTGTGTGCGAGTAAGTTCTGTGGGCGCCTTTTTCCACTTTGCAAAACTACTTTCTGTCCAAAAGAATGAGAAGTTTTGTTCTCCTTTAGATAAAGCCAATACACGTAGTCTCCCCAGCTATGAAGAGACAATGAAGATGAGGTAAGTACGATACAGGTCTCAAGTCTTCCTTGAGGACTAGCGATTGATTCTATCAGGAACTCATGTGTAACGGGCTGTGTCTGCTGGGTTAGTTAGATAAGGGGGAGATTCCTTTTTGTCTTGGCAATCCCTTGGCAGATTGCCAGTCATGCATATCACATTCTGGTTTAATGCTTACTCAATAAGAAAAGTGTTTCCTATCTCTACTAGTTTTGTGAAGAGGATTTTCAGCTTGGGAGAACATCTTACTTCTAATTATATTAAATTGTTTATGTTAATCATAATTATATTTCCCCAACACTCTCCAAAAGCATGAGCAAATATGTCTCCTGTGGTGTCATGATATTCTTATACATTTTTTTGTGGAAAACCTGTGAATTCTACTCCAAGCAGCAGTCCTACAGTGTGGCCACAGGGGATGGGATCCAGCCACTGTGCCTCATTGCCCCCACTCTTGGTGGCTCCCAGCCAACAGATGACTTTAAATCATGGTCCTTATTCAGCTTTGACAAGAGAGCTGGGTTAGTGTTTTCTTCCCTATCTCTTTTCTTGTGTATTCAGATTCTGCTAGGGTTCGCCAGAACAAACTCGTCCAGCTCATTGGGCCAACTTTAGGTGTGAGGCATGTTATCTTTCCAGGGGCAAGACCAGGTTCCCCAAGGTTCCTGGAGCCCAAAGCCTTGATGGATGACTGTCTTCCTGTGCTTCCTCTGGGAGCTATTATCTGTAGCTCTTGCAAGCCTTCCCTTGCCTTTTGCCATGTTGGATTTCTGCTGAACTATAATGGCTCCTCCTGAAAGAAAACTCGTGTGTGTGTGTGTGTGTGTGCGCGCGCGCGCGCGTGCATGTGTGCATTTGTGTCCTCTTCCTTCCCTTATTTAGCAACTGTTCTTCAATGGGTTGAGCTAAGTAGGGAGGAAAGGGACATAGCCTTTTAGTCATCTCCTCCTTGGTACATCTTTCTCCTATCTTTTCCAGTTTTTTCAAAGAAGTTTGCTTTCCATATCTGACAAAAGGTTAGCATCCAAAATATATTAAGAACTGATAAAATTCAACACCCCAAAAATAAATAATCCAATTAAAAAATAGGCAGAAAATATGAACAGACATTTCTCCAGAGAAGACATAGAGATAGATAACCAACAGGCACATGAAAAGAGGCTCAACATCTCTATCATCAGGGAAATTCAAATCAAAACTGCATGAGATATCACATCCCACCTGTCAGAATCGCTAACCTCAACACCACAAGAAAGAACAGGTTTTGGTAAGGATGTGGAGAAAAAGCAACCCTCATTGCACTGCTCTTGGGAATGCAAACTGGGGCAGCCATTGCAGAAAAACAATATGGAGGTTCCTCAAAAAGTTAAAAATAGAACTACTCTATGATCCAGCAATGGCACTACTATATATTTACCCTCCAAATACAAAAACTCGAATTCAAAGGGATACATACACCTTTGTGTTTATAGCAGCATTATTTACAATAGCCAAATTATGGAAGCAGCCCACGTGTTCACTGAGAGGTGAATGGATAAAGAAGAGGTGTCATATATATGCAACGGAATATCACTCAGCTATGAATAAGAATGCAATCTTGCCATTTGCAACAACAGGATGGAGCTAGAGGGTATAACGACAAGTGCAGCAAGTCAGTCATATGATTTCACTCCGATGTGGAAGTTAAGAAACAAATAAAAAAAGAGAGACACACAAACCAAGAAACAGACTCTTAACTACAGAGAACAAACTGATGGCCAGCAGGAGGAAGGTGAGATGGGGGAAATAGGGATGGGGATTAAGGAGGGATCTGGTGATGAACACAGGCTGATGTGTGGAAGTGCTGGGTCACTGGATTATATACCTGAAGCTAATATAACACTGTATGTTAACTATAGTGGAATTTTTTAAAACTTAATAAAAAATATACTCGCTTTCTTAGCTTGATTTTCAAAGTCTTCAAGGAATGGGCAAATTTTGCCTTTTTGCCTGATTCTACCAGTGCCCCTCACCCCAGCCCTTGAGCTCCCAACAACCCACACTGGCACAGAACAGGTGCCCGGATATTTGCTGGGTATGTAAACAGATTCCAGCATCTGTATTTGCCATCCTTGAGCATCCCTGGATCTCTCATTGCTCGGTCTGCTCTCAAGGGAAGCACTGGGCCAGGAGCACCCTCTCAACCATGGAGATCTGCCGTGATTTCTCAGCTCATTGTCCTTCCCCCGTGCCTGCCACCCCCACCTCTGCCATGGAAATTACCTTCATCCAGGCACTCATGCAACAGTCAACACCGGGGGCCACAGACAAGGTGCTGCTAGTCTGCCCACATCGATGGGGCATCCGTGTGCACGTGTGTCCCCTCCACCCAGGGAGCATCACAAGGGCTCCATCTGCAGCCCACCCATCTGTAAATCCCTCTATGTCTGTGCTCAGCTTGTAGGTAAGCGTCTGAATTGAAGTTACTGGCAGAGAGAGGCCCATATCGAGCCCCCAACCCGGCCAGCCTCGCCATCTCTTCTGCACACCTCCCTCACCCCTGATCCCTCAGCCGGTGGTGCAGGAGCTGCCCATCCCAGGGGGCAACGAGAGATGGTGACGGTGTCACAGCACCTAGGCACATCAATATTTACAGGCTGGGTTTATTTATAGAGCAGAGGAGTGTGATAGTTCAACTTCAGTCCCTTTGTTGAACCTCTCCGTCTGAGGCCACCAAGGTAGCACTCCAACCTTCAGGCTCCTGAGGGGATCGCGCAGGCTCTTAGGGAGCCCACACCTGCAGTGCTAATGCCTTAGGGCCCTGAATTTCGGCCCCGGATGCTGGTAAGGCTGTCTCCCCAGCCTGAGGTTCACCTGGGGCAGAGGCCGGGTGTGCATTAACTCGCCTGACCAGTCCCCAAATCCTAGCCGTGACCCAATTTTAAATCTGCTCCTACTGTGACAATGGGCTGTTCTGCCCACAAGCTCCTTATTAGAGGCAGGGCTTTGCAGCTTAAAGAACAGACTACTGCTTTGCAGAGGCCCTAAAAAAGCACTGAGTCTGATTCAGGGAAGTCCCTTCTTTTTCTCCCTCTCAGGCATCCTGAAACCCAGAGGGGCTGGCAGGACGTGGGCAGGAAAGGACAGACAGGCCCCAGATCTGGCACTTCATCGATAATAAGGCCTTGCTTTTGCATAAGAATTCATATTTCCAGAATTTTCCTGTGTACCAAGCACTGTGTTCTGTGTTTTTATTTAATTCTCACAGAAGAAGAAGATGACGAAGAAGAAGAAAACAAAACAAAAAAGAAAAAGAAAAAAGAAAACCCCCCAGTAAAGCAGTTGTGTTCCATGTGAGAGGCCTAATTGGCTTGCACAACGTGCAGCTGGGTTGTGTGCAATTGTCTGTATGCATGTTACATGACGATTTATTAAGCCCTTCAACTTCATGGGGGTGGGCTGGTGGGCTCTGGCCCACAGAGGCTGATTTCCCAGGGTTCAGACTCTGATACCTGCCTCCAAGCTGCAGAGAACTTCTGGGCCCCTGCGGTGTGGGTGAGTGCCCCTGGCAAGTACCCAGCTGACAGATAGCAGGCCGACGCTGCACAGTTTGTGTAGAAAGAGATCTGAGAAGCCACTCTGGCCACTGCTTCCCGTTGACGATGTCTCCTGGGGAGGGGGCAGCCATGTTATGCCTTGTGCGAACAAGTGGGTTACAAAGAGGAATGAAGTTGACCAGTGTCATAGAATAGACAATAGTCAGAGTACCCATTGCCAACTGGCCTGTGTCCCGGCATTCCAGCTCAGGACATGGCAAGAGAATGTGAGTGTGGGCTGCAGGTGGTCCTGGGCTCTGCTCGGAGGCCACCATGGGCTCAGGAGGAGTCTCACTTTGAGTCCTGCTTCACCATATTCGGTGTCTCTGCTTGAGTTAAAACTATGTTAACCTCACCGAGCTTCAGTTTCTATGTCTCTACCATTGGACTAATGACCTTCCAGGCTTGTACGAGTCAAAAACTGAAGGAAATCATGGGAAGGCTCGGTAGGACATGAGTGAGTATCTTTGGCTTCTCTAAATGGTAAGCTTTCCTGGGAATACCCTGAAGCTTCACATGTAACGAGCTACCCATCAGAATTGCCGAGGAGGTGAGGTGAGAGGAGTTAGCCTTGACCTTTACCTAGGAGTCGCTGACCCTTGAAAACTGAACCAAAAAGAAGGCAGAGCATCTCTGGAGTTTCAGTGTAGTTCAGTGGGGAAAGATATTTTTACCAGTAGTTCGGTGTGCATAACAATCTTTAAGGGTGGTTGTGGGTTGCACAAAATGAGGGAACAGGCACAACACAGAGATAGTTAATCAACCTTATTGGTGGATTGGCTGTTCCTGCCCCAGGACCTTTGCACTGGCTGTTTTGCCTTGAAACTCTTCCACTAGATACCTGCAGAGGGCTCCCTCATTGCCTTTGGGCTTCTGTTCAAGCTCTAGCTTCTGAGAGAGGCCTTCCCCAACCAACCTTCTGTAAGAGTCCCTCCCAGATCCTCTCCTTTATCTTGCTTCATCTTCCTCCTTAGTTAGTGTCCCTATCCAGTACATGTGTGTGCATGAGGACACCTACACACATACACACACACACACACACACACACACACACACGCACGCACACACACCCATCTTTCTTGTCAGTGTATTGTCTGTCTCCCAGCATGGGAGTGTAAGCTTCCTAAGGCCAGACACTGTGTCTTTTGCTCACCACTGTACCCTCAGCCTCCAGAACAGGACCAGGTCTATAGGAGGAGTTCCAGAAAATGTGCTAAATAAATAGTTGCTCCCACAGTAGGTAGGTTTCTTCTGTCAGGAACTCTGTGTTCTCACAGGTCTGCGTGCTTCTACTGTGTGCTAGCCTGTCTCCAGCTGCCCGTCAGCATTACCCTCTTCCTGTCACACCCTCTTCCGCATGCTCAGAGTGCCTGCCAGTTTCTCTAAAGAGAAAGATGGGGGTCAGGGTCTCACTGCCCCACAGCCTGGGAGGGACCAGAGGCCAGCAACGCTTGTCCTCCAGCCTCATGGCCACCTAGACTCCGCACAGTGAGTGGGCACTCCCCACGGGCAGGCACTGCGTATTGTCCTGTGTGTCCCCCCGCCCGCCTCCCCCCAACGCCCGCCTTCACTTGCTCATCGACCACTGCACTCGTCCCAGAGCAGGTACTCAAAACCATTTTGTGTGAGAACAAAGTTCCATCATGTCACACACCTGGGCTGTTCCAGCCAGACTGCTAGGGCATCGAGGCCACACCACAGGCAGCTCCCCTCCTGCAGTGTGGAGGACACCTTCGGGAAGTTTCCTGCCCCTCCCCCGCTAGTGGAATTCCTTGCCCCCAGCACAGGTGCATACACATACACACACACACACACACACACACACACACACAGACTCACACTCACCCCTCCCAGTGTTTCTTCCAGAGTACCTTCTGTGGACTGAAATTAGCAAATAAGATATTCAAGCTGGGCTGGGCCACTTTACAGATGAAATGGGGGGCCTTAATTCACACCTGCCAACCGGCAGGGGTGGAACAAGAAGAAAACCTACTGCCAGGAGGGCTCCTTCCTCTGCACCCTGAGACCCCCTCATTGGCCCCTCACGGCTTCCTGGAAGGAGAGGAGTGAGGCCAGTCTACCCCGGGGCCGGGCACTTTCCTGGGTGCAGCTGGAAGGGGCCTTGAGAGCCCTGGGACCCAGAAGAGGGCAGGTTAGGTCAGCAGGCCCAGAGCCCACTCTGGCTCCCGCTCTCTCCGGGGATCTCTCTGGCTGAGTCCAACGGACCCAGCTAAAGAAGCCACTCTCTCTCTGTCCTTGCCAGGGCCACCCCCCGAGCTGTGATTTGGTTCCCCTTGGGCCCACTGCCTGTCCTGGTTCAGTCACCTATAGAAGGAGGAGAGGGAGGCTTCCAGCTCAGGTGTGCCTGTCCCTCTGGAGGTTGGACCCAGGGACTCCTCTCTCCTTTCCCAACCCCCTCCTCCTTTCTTTCCCTCCTAGATGTAAGGAGAAGGGGTTCTGAGCACTTGCCCGCAGTCTCCCAGGGTAGGCCCATTTTAGGAAGTCCCTAACATAAAGAGCCATCTAAAATTAAGCCAGAACACACAGCACTCTTGGCTCTGGTGATTAATATTCGTGGAGGTCTGATTCCATTTGTACCTTCTAGGCCGTCCAGGAGCAGGCACAGTTAACAAGCATCGGATTCAAACCCATCATTAGGGCCATTATAGCCAGGAACGCATGGCTGCCTTAGAGAGGCCGAGATGGGGAGAGAGAGCCCTACCCCTCTCTGCACTCTCTCAGGAGGTCCCCATGTCTCCCCGCTGCCCTGTGCTCTCACCAGAGCCCCCACTTGGAGCTCCCCCCTCCTCATCCCAACACCTCCCGGGTGATCCCCACCCTCACCCACATTGCCCACAGCCACCCATTGACCGGCCCTCGGCCTTCCCCCCAGACAGGCCGTGACACGCAGCTGCTCCATGCACCCCCTGGAGCTGTCTCCGCCCTCTCGCCACCCCGAGGAGAGTCACCAGAGTGGTGACAGTGACCTGGTTGCCAGACTAGTGTGAATGGTCTCCAACTTCTTTTAAAGCAAATGTGTGTATGTCTGAAATACGAATCATGGCAGGTCACACCCCTGGGGCCTGGTGTGGGCCACACGCTGCTCCTTACCTCTTTGTTCCGGAGTGGTTGGAGTTGGAGTTGATGTTGGAGGGGAGATGCGCTGAGAAAGTCCCCTCCATCAGAAGTCCATTTGTTTTTTTCCCATCTCTGGAGGTGCTGAGGAAATGTGAAGAAGTGGGCAGAGGGCCTCCCATCTCTTACCTTCTGGCACATTTGCTGTGCACCTCTTATTAGGTAGGGATGACGGGCCTGGGTTCACCACAGACCACTGACCACACAGTTCAGTTTGAAGCAGGACCAGATTTAACATCTTAATCCACCCACCTGTTTTCTGACTTTTTGTGGCTTCATATCTGAGTCTTGAAATTCCTTTTTCCTTCCTTTTTCCTTCTTGAAGGAAGCCTCCTCCTAAGAGGACAGCACCTTAAGCTCTTATTAACTTGTAGTTGAGGTACAGTAACCACAGCCGAGGTTAGAAGAAATAGAAATGTGCACAAGATAGCATGACAAATAATGTAGGTTGGCTGACTCAAACTCCATTTCCAACTACTGCCCTTTCCCATGGGTGGGGGACACCAGGAAATATAGTTCTAGGTAAGGAGACCTAGAAGGAACTCTGCTATGAGGTTCTTGATCCTTTATCCTTTCTTCTTGTTGTGAATAAGAATTTGATGGCTGGTAGTTCAGCAGCCATTTTGTGGTTATGGGGGAATGATCCTGAGAGCCTCAGAGGCTTGAGCCCTGATATCTGAAGCCCTGACTATGGAATCTAGACCTACTGAGAAAAATAAACCCCCATCTAGGCCTCTATCATGTGGTTTCCATTTTCAACTGAAACATTAACTGACAAATATACATAGATACTAATATATAGGAGAAGCAGCACTCCCATAGTCATGCTTGCCTATAGGCTCCCCGAATAGTCATTGCCAAAGTAGTTTCTGGGTTCAGACCTGCTGGATAAAGGGCAGGGTCCTAACTGATTCAGATCCCTACCTTCAGACTCATTCCCAGAGCAGCTTGGTATCCTAGGTGTTCGGGACAGAGTGGGTGCCTAAAGATGTATTGTTATGAAGCAACACTAGGACCTTTACTGTTTGGTTCCTGTTTAACAGCTACTATATCACTTACTTTCTCTTCTTGAAGTTGTTGAAGGGAGATATGTAGACACAACAAAAATTCTTAAAAATCTTTTTCTTCCTTCACACTCTGGGGTTCATTTTCTTTCACCCAGATCTCTTGGGGTTGGAGGGAGAGAGAGTCTGTGTTCACCCCTGAGTGTGACTGTGATCCTTGTCCCCATAGGTCCTTCTTCCCTTTGTCCCTGTAACCAGGCAGGCCAGCCTTTCCCAGTCGGCGGGGGGGAGTGGGGGGATGACTGTGCCACAGAGCAGAGCTACAGTTTTCTCTGTAGCGGCAGAGATGGGATGGTCGGAGCCCCCCTCCACTAACAATGCAGGAGGCAGGAAAGGAGAGGCAAGGGAAGGGGAGGAGGGGGCTTTGCTCTTCAGTGACACATCCTGTGCCTTGCAGCAGGTTGTCTTCGCACCGTGGCCTTCTACCTCCTTTCCCTTAAAGCCAGACATTAAGCTGTCCCGTAGCTAAGAGCCCTGTCCGATTTTCCAGTACCAGACTTTATCTCACAGGGGGCTGGGGCAGGGAGGGGGCGGGAGGGGGGTCAGACTTTATCTCTTTTGTCTTTTCAGCATCACCATGGAGTTGCTAAGTCACATGAAGAACGAATCTTTGAAAAGGGCGAGGGTGTGAGCACTAGCCAATGGGCACGTTGAGAGGAAGATGGAGCTGGGATTTGAATTTGTTGGGTGCCAAGCCCGAGGCTAGCTCTGCCGTGCCCCGCCCGTGGCTCCCAGGGTCCTCTCCCGCCTCCTGGGCACTGCCCTGATCGCTGGCATGTGGCACTTGTGGGCACTCTTCCATCCTATCTATTCACAGCTCTCAGGACAGGTTGAGAAAAGGGGCAGAGACAGCATGGTGCTGGCTTTGGTGTTGGCCAGGTCCTGCCTCCTCCACTTAATGTGTGATTTAGCTCAAGTCCCTTGACTTCTCTGTGCCTCCTCCTCATCTGTAAGATGGGGCATGCCTGCCTCCCAGGTACGCTTGAGGACTACGACATGGAAAGGCATGTGGAGCCACACAGCAGGCCTCTGTGGGTGCAAACTACAAACTGAGGGATGACGCCCAGCCTGGAGCTCCTATCGTTCCCTTAGGGTCTAGGCTTCTCTTTCCCAGCGAGCTTCTCTGGAGAGAAGGGAAGCAAGGCTGGGCCTTGCGGCAGGCGCCCTGGGATGGCAGGAGGGTAGGAAGCGCTGTATTCCACAGGAGTGATGGAGGCTGAGTCTTGAAAGGCCCGAGATGGGAAACCTCTTTTCAAAAACAAAGCAGCCACATTTTGAAGGCTTACCCCACAAGCCCTTATCCCCAGAAGGGAAAAGGCTGTGTAAAAAAGCATTTTAGAGAAGTTGTAAGGTGGTCCGTGGGGCCATGTTTAAATAACTGATTTATCTTGATTATCCTATCTAACCCAACTTTCTGTAAGACAATTTAGGAGGAAAATAATAGACGGGAGGAGGGCTGAAGCAGGCCCCGGTAAGCCTCTGCTGCTCCTGTGACAACTGGGAGTGAGGACGCCCCAGTCCTGGCCCCCCGAGGTCAGCAGCACCTGAGAACATGGGTCTGTCAGTCCACGCATTCACACCATGGTCCCTGGGGGCCCACGAGGTGCTGGCCAGGGGACAAGGCAGATTAGGTCTGACCCTCACAGAGCTCACGGTCCTGTGAGAGGAAACAGAAAGGAAGGAACAGATGCCAAGACCCCCATCAGGAAATGCTATCAGGGAATAATAAGGTGATATTGGGGGGTCAAGAGGGCTGGGGAGCTCAAGCCACTTAAAATGACTGGGAGTGGGTTTCTGAAGAGGTATCCCCTGAGGAACCAAGACTTGGAAGAGAAGAGGGAGTGAGCTCAGGGAAAATCAGGGGAAGAACTTTCCAGGCCCAGCGAATGGCAAGTGCCAAGGCCTGGAGGCAGGAATAAGCCTGTGGGGCTGAGGTAGAGCCCACAGCTGTAGATGAGCAACCCCCCTCCCAACCACCCCCACCACCCCCGGCCCCAGAGCGGGGTAGGGCAGCTTCCAGAGGACAGTGTTCCTTTAGGGACAGGCTCTGTACTGTGACCACTGCCCCCTCCTCCTTCATGCATCCTCAGCCTCTCCCTCTGTACAGGGTCCTTCCCTCAGTCTCTAATTATCCTCCAATGTACCACACCCAGAGGGGAAAAACAATAACCCAATCACTTCACTCTCACCTCTACTCTATTTCTCTTCCTCCTAGTGGCCACACTTCTTGAAATTACTGCCTGACCCCTGGATCTCTGTTCCCTGCCCCTTCCCCGTGGGGGTCCCCCTGCCAGGAAGCAAGCAGTAAACAGCAGGATGCCTTCCGGCTGGTGCCTTGCAGGCTTGCCTCCTCAGCCCCTCACCCTCGGGAATGTTCCTCTGACCATGGCTCAGCTGCCCCTAGCTGCCTCGCCCGAGGTATCCAGCACTCTTACCAGAATGCCTCTTGGCCTCTGGTACATGCCTTATCTCTGCCTCCCAGCCCCACCACCGCCGGCTTGTCATTTTGGTGACGGGGACACATATCTGAGTCTCTGGCATTGTTCCTGGCACATAGTAAATGCTCAAAAAATGTTTGTTGGGCGCCTGGGTTGCTCAGTTGGTTAAGCCACTGCCTTCGGCTCAGGTCATGATCCTGGAGACCCAGGATCCAGTCCCACATCGGGCTCCTGGCTCAGCGGGAAGCCTGCTTCTCCCTCTCTCACTCCCCCTGCTTGTGTTCCCTCTCTGGCTGTGTTTCTCTCTGTCAAATAAATAATAAAAATCTTAAAAAAAAATTTTGTTAAATGAATGAATAGAGGTCAGGTTCTGTGCTTTAGGACCTTGCCTCATACTGGAAGAGACAGGCTCTAAATCATTGTTACAAACATAAGGTGCAAAGTGTCAGAAGTGCTGGGATCTTACCCAGGTGGGGGAGGAGGTGCAGGGAAGGGGAAGTGCTAGGATCTTACCC
>PITA01005762.1:0-107145 GCA_004023965.1 Spilogale gracilis | reverse complement strand
TTTCAGAAAAAAAAAAGTCCAAATTCCCAAATGATGTTCAAACATGAATTTGTTGCCATTCTGAAGCAGGGCATATTTTTTCTGGGGGGGCGGTCACGTCAAGGTGGAAAAAGATGAAAAAAGAGGAGATAGGAGTTTGGGAGAGCCCCCCAGGTGCTGGTTTGTTGCAGTGGGCCTGAGTACCTTGCTCTGGCCTGAAAGCACCACAAGATGGCAGCATTTCTGAATGTTCCAGATCATTCTCCCCATCTCCCCACCCCCCACGGGGCCCGCCTCTCAGGGCGCCGGGGTGCCTCCAAGTCCAGTCAGGAGCACATCCTCCCTCATATTTAGGAGGATTAACAGTGCCGACCTGCTCTCGTCCTCAGCCAGAGACCAGAGAGGAGCGGGTCCGAGCAGAAGGGCTGGATCTCTCCGGAGCACATTCAGCTGTTCAAACAAAATCAGCGTTGAACCCAAGCGCTTGTTGGCCTGTGGCCACTTTGTATGTTGGGCTGGATTGTCTTAGTTTGTCTGAGAAACGGAATGCTTGTTTGGCCAGATGTGTGGAGGCCAAGGAGCTTTGCGGCGCTCGAGAGAGTTCCTCCCCGCTGACTACCCTCCGTTTGCCTCCTCTGGGGGGCTTGATTCTCTAGAGCCTAGTGCCATCGGCCCCAAGCAGGGGATCCGCCCCCCCGACCGCCACCCCGTTTGCCTGCACCAGGCATCTGGTATGAAAGAGCGGACAGAGCATGCTGTTGAAATCTCCCCTACCCCATGGGGCGCCTGGGTGGCTCAGTTGGTTAAGCGACTGCTTTCAGCTCAGGTCATGATCCTGGAGACCGGGGGTCGAGCCCCACATCGGGCTCCCTGCTAGGCAGGAGGCCTGCTTCTCCCTCTCTCACTCCCCCTGCTTGTGTTTCCTCTCTGGCTGTGTTTCTCTCTGTCAAATAAATAAATAAAATCTTAAAAAAAATGTCCCCCCATATCTGTTTCACATATTCTGTTCGTTCATTTACTTTTCAATATTTATTCAGTACCTCCTCTGAGCCAGGTGTCCTGCCGTGTCGTGGGGACCCAGGAATGACTGTTCCGCCATGAGGCTTCCCATCTAGTTGGGGCATGGAGGGGAGAATGAATGAATTACAATGATAGCAAGGGCTCTGCAGGGGAAAAGGCAGGGTCTTATGGCAAGGAGTCTGGAAGTTTCCACCATTTATTAGCTGTTGGTCTTGGGCAAGTTACTTAGCTGGGGTCCCCGTGTGGGGCTCCTGAGCTTTTGCACAGGATGGCCGTGAGGATTAGAGAATGCCCGAAGTAACAGGGTGTGGTGCATGCTGTGGGCAGACCAGGACCCCTGCCGCCTCCCCTACTGTCCTGCACCTCCCACCTCCAGGGGGTGCCCTTCACAGACCACACGGGATTGTGGAGCCTCTGCACCGCCCGAGGCTCCGTTTTCTTATCTGTGAGTGGAATAATACTGGTGACACCATGGACTGTTATAAAGCTCCAACTGAGCTGTGGATCTCCCTCCATGCCTGGTGCCGCGATTATTAGACCGAGAAGCCTTGCTATCAAAGCTTAATATAAAGGCTTAAATCTGCATTTTGGAGCCCTGTGGAAAGCCCCAAGTGCCCATGACAGTGTGTGTTTGGCCAACAACTGGCTGGTTGTCAGCGAGTCACTGCTGCTTCTTCCTACCCCCTGACGGGGTGGCAGAGAAAGCTGACGCCAAGCATATGGCGGGGTACCCATGCCACTGTCTCAGCCTTCAGGACCTGGTCAGCACCTCCCCTCGTGGAGCACGAGAAAGATCTAAGGGTTGGCCAGTAGAGTCAACAATGAGGCAGCCGAGGGAGGGAGGCGGGACGGCCACTCCCTTTGTGGAGTGATTCTCACGGTGGCAGCGCCTGGGTGATTTTATTGCCTGCTGTCACCCTCTGGGCAGCCCTCTGACACATGCCACCTTCCAGGTGAGAAAATGGAGACCAAATGTCCCTCAGCAAATCTGCTGAAGCTAGGCTTACACCCAGGGCAATCAGGCTTCAAATCCAGAAGGCTGTCTTGAGAGGTTTGAGGGAATTGACTAAATTATTACAGCTAGCTGGTCCCTGGGCCAAAGAGGCTCTCAGATGCTTGTTGCCTGGGTCCCAATGACCAATTCTGTCCTAACAGGCTATGTCCCGGCTGCGCATGTGCCCAACACAGGATGCCGGGAAATTTTGACATGCCTGTCCCCCCAGCTTACATACTGTCGTTAGCTTCTGTCCAGCCCACCTTCAGCTGCCCCTGGATGAGCAGACTCGGGTGGGCAGATTGCCTATTTGTGGGACAGGCAGTCCCTCAGAGCCCTGTTCTGGCACTGTGGCTGTCTCCTCTGACTTCCTGGAAGGAGATCTCATTGTCTCAAGTCAATCAGGGGTAAAATTAACCATGCCCAGACCCCCAACGGGAAAGGCCTTTTGGAGGTGCCCAGGGGAGAAGGGAAACAGCAATGCTTCTGAAGATCTCCCCCACCTGGCGGGGAAAACTGACATCCAGCAACCCTCAGGCCAGGACAGCCCAGAGGATGGATGGCACTTGAGCCACACACGAGGCGCTGCTCCTGTGCTCTTTGTGATACCTTGGATTTTAGGGTGCCGTGGAAGATTAAAGGGTTTTTCAGGTAAAGGAAAAGTGATGTTACCAAATGTTTAAGGATCGAGCGTTTGGATCCAATGGGTGTGTCAGGTGTGATGCAAACAGCTTTCTTTCCCCCTCTAAACTTGTCTGGCAAGTTGTTGTGGACATCTGATGTTTCTACCAGCTGGCATCAATTCCCTTTCTTCTCATCATAGCATCCTGGGCTTTCCTCGGTGGTGGGGGGGGGTGCCGCCTCCCCCCCACTCCTAGGCTTTTGTTTTGAATGAGGCTTACTCTCTTCGCTGGCTCTGGGGATGGGCACATGCCCAGGGCCAACCATCCCTACACTTCATACTCTGGAGGTGGGATCATTTAAGAGGTGAGAACCACTCTGCAGTCAAACCAAGAGAGTCAGTCCTGAGGTTTCACTGGAACTGGGGGACAACACACACTCTTTCTGCAGGGGCTGCTAAGCTAGGAGCCCCTCCGCCTGGAATTAGTGGCTGTGTTGTCCCTACATGAGGAGAACCAGCTGAGACTGAAAGCAGCCCAGAGAAAAACAGAGAAAGGAGATGTGGTGACAAAGATTTCTGGTGACATCTTTTGAGTGGCGGGATTCAACTGTGAATTTTTCTAATAATGTGAGTTAATATATTTCATTTGGTGTTTTGTGAATTTAAATAGAGTTACTGTCTCTTGGTCCTGAAAGCCTCCTAATATAGAAAATTTCTCAAAATATATTGGTAAGCTGTGAGCTGAAGATACAATGGAAAATTTCATTTGAAGTATATTTGATACAAAATATCCATCAGAGTTGTTTTCTGTTGTAGATATTAAAGATGTAAGAGAAATTGTGCTTTGCCTACAGTCTGTTGTGGAAAAAATAAACAAAAATAAACAAATATACTTCATCATATTATCCAGTAAATCCCAGAGACTTACTTCTCTGGAATCAGAAAGATCTAGTTTTGAATTCTGACTCTGTCAATTACACTGGCTAATGGTCATAACTAATGGGCCTCAGTTTACTCATCTGTAATATGGTGGTAACGAGTAGTTTCATCATTGGGTCATTAGGGAGGACTGTCTGAAACAATAAGAATATTGGGCCTTATCCCAGTACTATGAGATAGGAACTGAAGGGCAGGAACATTAAGTAGCTTGTTCAAGATCAGCTAACTAGTTCATGGCAGAGCTGGGATTTGAACTTCGGCAACGTGGCTCGGAAAGCTTCTACTCCTGACCACCTTGTTTATCATCTCTTGAACCCAAAAGAGGTGGAGTGACTTGCCCGAGGTCACACCTCATAATATTGTGCACAAAGTGCTTATCATGTGGTCTGATACCAACACCAGTTTAAAGAACACAGAATAAGGAGAGTGTTAACCAACTGGTTCCATTTCAGGGCAGGGTCAAGTCTGCAGTAATGGGCAGATGCAGGAGTGGGGCTTAGAAGGCCTGGTTTAGATTTTCCTCTGCCCCTAACATGACATGTGATCTTAGGCAAGTCATTTGCTTTTCTGGGCTTTGGTTTCTCATAGGTAAATCGAGGGGATTGGTGGGGTGCCTGGGTGGATCAGTCGGTTAAGCGTCTGACTCTTGATTTCAGCTCAGGTCATGATCTCAGGGTCGTGAGATTGAGCCCTGCACTGAGCTCCACATTGGCCATGGAGCCTGCTTAGGATTCTCTCTCCCTCTCCTTCTACCCCTCCCCTGCTCACTCCTTCTTTCCCTCTCTCTCTAAAAAAAAAAAGAAGAAGAAGAAGAAGAAGATCAAAATTATTCTGCACCCACTGTAACCATCTCTTGGTGCAGAGTCTGGAGCCATTCAACAAACAAGGAGACTGAGATCATATGAACTAGGCTTGGCATGGAGTTGTAGGGCAGGTGGCTAGATTCAAGACCCCGTCTCCCTGCCAGCCAGTCTGAAAGCATAGGTCCAGGGCCTCACCCTCCCTGCTCTACACTGCTTGCCACTGGAGCTTCTCTCCCAAGGTTTCCATATTTCCCTTCCATAGTCATCTTCTCAGCTCAAGGAAGAAAAATGTGACTGAAATTGGCCATCTCTGACCCAGAACCAGGAAAGCCAAAGCGTGGCTCTCAGCCTTCTTGCACATCGAATCCGTGGCTGCCTCCCAGCCTCTTTCTTGCTCATTTTAAAGGCTTTTTATCACATCTGAACATGTTTCCCAAATGGCAACAAACTCTCCCAGGAAAAAGTAAGTGTTTTGATGATTAAGTGAATCAAAACCATATGGATGAAACTTCCCCTGAAATACACGTGGGATTGACCATGAAGGACAAATGCTCTGGGACACTATGCACTGTGGGTGGAGAGTCCAGAGTCTGACTTAGAACTTCCTCTCTGGTCCTTAGCACCAGGGACATTCGCTCCATAGACTGCACAGCCCCAAAGTCTCAGACCCCCTAACTCATACAGGCTTTAACAAATGAATGGATAATCTTAGGATGGAACTTAATAAGACCTTGGGATAAAAATTCAGCTAACCAGGGGCATCTTGTTCTGGCTGCTTTGTGGTAAAGGTCTCCCTAAAAGTGGTAAACTTGTTCTACTACTTGTAGAAACCTTCAAAAGTGAATTTGTTCATTCACTCAAAGGACACTCTTGGAGTACCTAGTGTGTGTCAAAAACTGCAAGGGAATGGGAAGCAAAGAAGAATAAAGCAGGGTCTTGATGTCTCGGTCCCCTGTACCTCTGTCATGATGTCACTTGCCCAGCTGCTATTTCTCAGTAGGTCTTGGTTGTTTTCAGTGACACTAAGCTCTCTACTGAGAGGCTTTCAGACCAGTTTGGGAGTATTTTCTCAAGGTGTTGGTTGAAATTGGGAATATAATGAATGTATGTTTCTCTACTCTTACTCCATGATGTACTGCTTATTTATCAGACCTCATCTTCTCCTCCAAGGCAGACTCCTAATCAGCATTGTGTTTGTTCCCTTCCAATCTCTCCTCCATGCAACCTCCAGAAAAATCTTCAACCTCAAGTCTATTCTCCATGGAACCACCAGAAAAATCTTTTTCAACCTCAAATCTGTCATTTTACTGTGCGGAATCAAGCTATCAAGTGCCTACTCAGTTAAGGGCAAGCCCCAAGCATGGTAGGCGAGGACCTCTGCAGGGTTTGGCCTTTACTTAACTCTCCAGCCGCTCTGGAAAGATATCCTTTGTTCTTGGATTAGAAGAATTAATATGACTCCAAAGTCCATAAAATCTCAACTGAGCTCAGATTTAATTCAATCGAAATTCACATGGCATTTTTCACAAAAATAGAAAAACTACCCTAGAATTTATATGGAATCAAAAAAGATCCTGAATGGCCAAATCTTGAGGAAGAAGAAGAAAGCTGGAGGCATTTCATTAACTGATTTCAAACTATATTACAAAAGTATAGTAATCAGAACAGTATGATACTGCATAAAGACAGGCACATAGACCAATGGAACAGAATGGATAAAGTCCAGAAAGAAACCCAACCAGACACAATCCAGAAACCTTTGGCAAGGGAGCCGAGAACACACAGCAGGGAAAGAATCATTCCTCAGTACATGGCACTTGTAAAACTGGATCTCTCCATGCAAAAAAAATTGAACTGAACCCCCTATCATATAACACTCACAGAAGTTAATTCAGAATAATTAGACACTTAAATGTAAGACCTGAAATTATATAACTCCTAGAAGAAAACATTGGGGAAAACTCCTTGATACTGGTCTTGGCAATGATTTTTTTTTAATAAGACATTAAAAAAATAGGCAACAAAAGTATAAGAAACAAGTATGGCTATATCAAACTAAAATACTATATAGCAAAGGAAATAATTAATGAATTGAAAATGCAGGCCACAGAATGGGAAAAAATATTTGTAAACCAAATATCTGATCATATGTCCAAAATATATAATGTCTGAAATATATAAGGAACTTATACAAGTCAATAGTAAAAAAAAAAGCAATTAGTAAAACAAAACAATTAGAAATGAGCAAAGGACCCTGAATAGACATTTTGCTAAAGAAAGCAAATATGTGGCCAATAGATAATGAAAATGTGCTTACCATCACTAACCAAGTGCAACTAAATACCAATCAAAACCACAATGAAATACCACATGCCTGTTTAGGATGACTATTATCAAAAAGGCAAAAGATAACAAATATTGGCAAGGGCATGAAGAAAAGGGAATACTTATGCACTGTTGGTGAGAATGTAAATTAGCACAACCTGTTATGGAAAACAGAATAAAAGTTTCTCAAAAAATTAAAAATAGGACTGCCATATGATCCAGCAATCTCACTCCTGGGCATATATCCAAAGGGAACAAAATCAGTGTCTCAAAGAGATAATCTGCCCTCCCATGTTCATTGTAGCATTATTCATAATAGCCAAGGTATAGAGAGGACCTAAATGTTCTCTGACCGATGAATGGATAACGAAATGTGAGATACATAGAGAGATACATACATATATCTGTGTATACATTTATACAATGGAATATTATTCAGTCATACAAAAGAAGGAAATTTTGACATTTGCAACAACACAAATGAACCTGGAGGGCATTGTGCTAAGTGAAATAAGTCAGACAGAGAAGAACAAAGACTGCATTTATCACTTATTCGTGGATGCTGAAAAAAGAAAAAAGATCAATTTCATAGAAACAGAGACCAGAACAGTGGTTGCAGGGGCTAGGCAGAGGGGAAAATGGGGAGATGTAGGTCAAAGTGTACAGACTTTCAGTTATAATATGAATAGGCTCTGAGGATCTAATGTACAGCATAGTGACTATATAGTTAATCATATGATATTGAATACTTGAAATTGGCTGAGATCTTAAGTGTTCTCACCACAAAAAAGAAGAGTTAACTATGTGAGGTGATAAGTGTGTTAATTACCTTGATCTCAAGAATCATTTCACAGTCTATATGCACATCAAATCACCATGTTGCAAGATTCAAATATATATAATTATGTTTCTTAATTTTTCCACAATAAAGCTGGGCGGGGGTAAAGGATACGGGAAATGTCTCTGTATTATCTATTTAATTAAAAAACTTTACTGTCACAAACTTAACAACTTCTACAGCCTTTTCTATCCTCTTCTAAGGACATTGCTCTGTTTGCTCTTGTGAAAGCCTCTGGTACACTTTTTTTTTTTTTTTTTAGGGAAGGGTACAGGGAGGGGCAGAGAGGGAGAGAGAATTTTTTTTTTTTAAAGATTTTATTCATTTATTTGAGAGAGGAAGTGCATGAACAGGATGGGGGAGGCAAACAGCAGAGGAAGATGTGAGAAGCAGACTCCCCACTGAGCAGGGAGTCTGACGTGGGGCAGGAACCCAGGACCCTGAGATCATGACCTGAGCTGAAATCAGATGTTGGACACTTAATGGACTGAGTCACCCAGGTGCCCCATTGGTTCACTTTTTAATCACATCCTCTTTGTTCTTACTCTTAGGATCCACGAGGTGTTTCATATGTTAATGTAAGTTACGTAACTTTACAACAATGAAATCTGTATGTGTACACACGTGTAGTGGGCATTATTAGCATGCAGTCTTGGACCCAAGACCATGACAAGTACAACACAAAGTCAAAAGCAGAATGGTATCTTCCTCGGACTTGACTATGAATCTGCTTGACCGTGTGGGAGCCGGGGTGGAAGAAGGTAGGTAGATGTAGGACTCCCAGAGGTCCCTCTTATTTGGGAATGTGGCTCACAGAGCAACATGGCGTCTCCTACCTAAAACAACCAGTTTCAATTTTCCGTTTTAGAGGCACTTGTGATTTGGGAACAAAGTGAGATCCGCGAGGAGTGGGCTGTGGTTACTGAGAAGGCACATCTAAGCCAACCTATGTAATTATTTTTATTTTTCCCAAGGACAAAAATGGTGGGGAAGAAATGATTGAACCAAGCTAGAAGAAACCTGAGGGCTTAAGGTGTCTATCCTCAACTTAGGGCCTTATCCACTTGAGAGACTGAAAATACAAAGGCACAAGGACCACAGGGAAGAAGAGAACTTTGGCCCACAACCCGCAGCGCCCCCTTTTCTGCCGCCAACAGCCCAGGACGCCCGGCCGCTATCTCTAGTGACGACCCAGGGAGCTAAACAGAACCGTCTGTAGCCATCGGCCCCGAAGAACCAGGGCTCAGATAATAACTGACAGCCTCCCTAGTTGTCATCCCTGATTCCAGCTTAGGACCAACCAGAGAGAACCGAATATGTACCCTAACCAAGCACATGGGACACTCCTCTCCTAGGACACTTCGCTTCTCCCCTCTCCAGGCAGGCCACACCTCCAACTTCTCTTTCCCACTGGAGAGCGACCTCACTCCTGCCTGCCTCTGAGTCTCTGCTGAATGCAAGTGCCGGGGGGTGACTCCCCGGCTATGGCAAGCTCTGATTTAGCCTTTACTTTTTGCATTTGGTGCGTCTTTATTTCCCCACACCTCTCGAAGTATTCGTAGCATGAACGATTCCAAGCAACCAATGACACCCACTTCCCTGATTCTCCGGGCCAGCTGGCAAACGGGGGGCTGTCCACTGCTCCCTCCTCTTTGCCCTGGAACTGCGGGCTCAATCTTTGACTCCATCCCTCGTGTGTGCCATGACAGCTTCCTGACATCAAGAGCAGGTCTGACTGTCAGCTCTAAGATGCCCTGGGAGGGCACGAGAGCGTGTTTACGACTGCTGTCCATCCTGACGGCTCCGTGCTCTTGCCCCAACTTAGCCCTGTCTTTCTTATGTGACATGACCACGGAACATGAGGAGCCGTGGGTTGGCATCTAATCCCAGAGCTAACAAACAACGAAAGCCACGAGTGCCTTCCTGGTTCCGTTCCTGCTGCTGTAATAAGAACACTGGGCTAAATCATATCTTTAATCCCTTCTGTATCTTACCCGGCTGAATCTTGTCTCCATCGGCATCCAGCCTGCCCATGCATTGGTCATTACAGAAATCTCGAAGGGACCACCCCCAAGCTCACCCTCCGCAGAAGTGGGGGGGGGGGGTTTCATCGAACCAGTGACCTTTGCACGTCCTGGCCCAGAGAGGCAAATCCAGGGCAGAACTCCCACTCTCCTGTGCTAGGCTCCTTGTTCCAAAGAGTACCATTCCGGGGCCACCAACTCTTCCGGCTCCACACCCTTCGCTATAATTCACACTCTCAAACTTGATTCCCTGGGAACATGGTTTTAGAATTGAATGAATCCCAAGTTCACCTATGTTTCCTGAATGCCACATTGTGTGATAACCTTTTTCTTTCCCCCCGACTATCCGTACCATCGCCCCCTCTACAAAACCCACTCTCATTGAGTGGCCTTAAAAACAAAACAAAACAAAACCTCACTCCCACTTAGAGGCCTAAATCCTGGGGAGCCGGAGCAGGAGAGAGGTGGTCACCTCTCACGTTCAGCAATAAAAATGACTTCCTCCTTTCAGCGGCTGTTCCCTGATGTGCCTCTGTGATCAGTATCAAATGCTTGGAAGCAAGGCTTTCTGTAGAGCCTTCTCAGCTAAAATAGATTTAACCTGCCCGCTGCTCTTTGTGCAGGAACAATGGGCGTAACAATAAGGAGCTGTTATATTGTTCATGCGTGAATAGTCCCGATTCCAGACATTTGCTGTTGGGCCCTGTAGATTACCTGCAAAGAATGTCCAGCTCCCTCGGCTCAGAAAGGTTATGCTACACACGAGCAGTCCAGGCTGTTTCATGGTAATGAATCAATAGGGGCCTGCAATTAATGAAGTCTTATTGCAAAATGGTAGGGAGTCACCTTTTGAAATAGGGTCTGTTTTCTCCCCCAGCTTAATTGCACAACCTGGGGTGTCTCCAGTTTGAATGGATCAACTTTGTGTGTGAGCCGGGGCTGGGGGCCGCCGGAAGGGGCAGAGGGTGACAAGCAAGGTGGCTTTGGGGGCTTCCTTGGCAAGCTCTGGGGGGCAATGAGACCCATATATGTGGTTATTAGCATGAGGCTCGGAACCAGGCAAACCACAGAGGCAAGCTGGAGGGTCAAGGGCAGCTTCGGAGTTTTCTGTGCCCAAGTTTCAACTGGACAAAGTCTCAGTCGGCAGAGGATTGTTCTGGGTGGCTATAGAACGAAGTGGGGGAGACCCCCTGGCTAGCCCATGGTGGTAATGGCACACAAACCCACAATCTTCAGCACCACCACGTGTGAATCTCAGTTGTTGCACTGCCATTTTCCAGCGGTGTGATCTTGGGCAAACTACTTAACCTTTCTGAGCATCCTTTTTCTGATCGGTCAAACAGGGATCTCATCACCAATATGTAGAACTCTTATGAGAAAATATGTCCCCCTAATATTTGCTACAAAGGTCCTTTGTAGCAATCCCCCCCTAAGCGGGGATCCAGTACATGGTTGTGGCAAATGTTGCTAGTTCACTAATATCTATCCCTCCTTTCTTCCTTGCCGACAGGATCTCCGTTTTCTTCAGGGCAGCAGCATATCCTGCCAAGAAAAGCCTGATTTCTCAGGACCCTTGTAGGTGAGGCATCCATCTGACACAGTTCTGGTCAATCAAAAGGGGCGATGTCTGCCGGATAGGACTTCCTGGCAAATTACAGGTTTTCTTGCTCCAAAAAAGCATAGACTTTGCAAGTCTTTTGCCTTTTGCCCTGCACACTCTTCCTTCCTGGAGCACAGCTGCAAGGTCTGGAAGCACAGAAGCAGCCTTCTTGCAACCATGAGGACGAGCCCCACACAGGCTGAGGAGAGCAGGGCAGAAGGGTAGTGGATGGGGGGAAGTTTGTGGAGTTGTGGAGTAGCTGTACCTGCCCTCTGCTTGCGTGAGAACAATAAATCCCACGCCTTTAACTCATGCTTACTTGAGCTTTCTCTTACATGCGACCGAGCACAGTCTCCCCGTGATACCTGCTGATGACTGTTTCTTCAGGCTGGTACAGTAAGCCTCGGAAACTTCCTTGAAGAGCGCCGGAAGTCGGGAAGAGGAAGATGGCCAGGAGAAAACCACTTAGTCTCTGATATTTCAGGACCTTTATCTGTCCAGCTGTGTACCTGAGCTTTTCATTTACATAGACTTCCTTGCTTATTATGAAATCAGGGAAGTACAGTTAAATGAAGGGAGATCAGAGGCAAAGATAGCCACAGCTACTATATAAATACCTCTCTGCCTCCTAGAAGATACTGGAGTTAATCAAGTCCAAGAACAAAGGCAGGGTCCAAATGGAGGAACTGCCAGCCGGTCTGGCTGCAGCAATCTTGCTGAGTGCAGGAAGTGAACGCAGGGACCAATAGGCCAAAAATAATAATGGTAATGAGATTTTCAAAACTTCATCCCTAATAAAGAAGCCTTTGCTGAATTCTTATGCCCTGGAGAAATAGCCCAGAGTAGTAAGGCTTATGCAGAAGGACTTGGTGGGAACTTGGGGAAGTGAAGGCGTGTTTTAGCTCAGGTTGGGATGGGACCCTTTGACCCAGTGGAAGAGCTAGGAGGGAGCCTTCTATTGACCTTTGAAGGTCAAGCTACTGGCCCATAACTCCTGATGGTGTGGCTTAGAGGCCACCCGTCCAGGAGGATGGTGGAGGAAAGTGAGTCGCAAATGAGCTAATCACCATTAATGTTTCGGCTGAAACTGCCGGTCTGACATCCTTCCTAATGGCTGACAAATGTCACGGTGACTTGTGTGCTTTTTTTGTTAATTGAATTGGTTAATTAGGTCCCAGAGGCCTAGCTGCTAATTATGAGCTTCAGCCGAATATGAGCTTTTTAAAAAAAAAAAAAGCTGCAAAGAAGTTAAAACAAAAGAGAAAATACACATCCATGCACACACATCCATGCACACACACACTCCAACTCCTTTGTGTTCTTTACAATCTGTACTGTTACCTTCTCTTAATTTCTGACCTGCCACATGTTACTACCTTCTTGATGTGTTCAAAAAAAAAAAAAAAAAAAAAAAAAGAGGGCAAGAAAAACTCCAATTCTGCCTTTTTCCATGAGGAGCATCTGTTCAATCAGTGCCTCGTTCATTAATTTTCTGCCAATTAGCAAGAAAGAAAAAGGTAGACAGGGAAGGGGGAGAAGAAAGTCTAGACTTACTGCCTAATGCCTTACCTTATGAAGATGGTGTTTTCAAAAGCTCCTCGTTGCCTGTCATTTGGGTAAGGAAACATTAACGGTTACGGAGACCCAGCAGTGACTTGATGTTTAAGAAAACTTTTCCAAAATCTCAGAAAATGGGCCCCCGACACCGAACCTTCTACATGGTCCATAATGGAGGATCCTTTCTCAGAGGTAAATAAAGTGACTTCTAGCTCATGTAGGACTCCGGGAACTTAGAGTTGGAGGTGTCTCCAAGAAGTCTCTCCCAACTGTGAACCACATGGGCTTGGGGCTGGCTTCGGTGTTCGCCTCCTGTGAAGGGGAACACTGAAGGCAGTTGAGGTTGCAGCTTTGTACCCCAGTTCTCCCTGCTTCTGGAAGCTGACAAACCCGAAATGTCTGATAAACTGGTCATCATTCTTCGGAGGAAGGAAGGATGAGAAGGAACTGGAGGTAGAGGGGAGGGAAAGGAGATGCCCTCAAAGGACCTTTGTAGCAAATCAGAGTTTTCCAGCCTCTAGGGTTCTGGCGGACGTACATGGACGGGGGAAGCTGCCCAGAATAGTGGTTCCTTGCTTTCAGAGTCTTAGGCTAGTGGAGTCTGGGATTTTGAAGACACATGGCCAGAAGTTTGGGGACTTGAAGGGTGTGTGTGGCCCAGACTTCCCTTGAAACCATCTTCTCCTGACAGACCAGGTAAACTTGACTCACATTCCTGATTCCAGTCTGCCTCCCAGCTCAGCCACTAAGCCCAGAGCCCTCCTCCCAGTTTCTCTCAATTCCCAGACTTCCCCCACCCTCCATGAAGTTCTGTGCATGTGTTCCTGAGGTGATGTATCAGGATGGCCACAGCTAGGTTTTGGCCCCTTGCTGTTCTCAAAGCTTCCAGTCATAAAGTTTTTAACTTTTCTGAAGATTTGAGAGGGAGGGGCCTTGACCTCCACAGAGCTTTCTACTTTCTATGGCTCTCCCTCCACTACTCCAGCATCTTTCTGTTCCTCTCCCACCCCTCTCTGAATCCCTCAGAATTTGGATGGCTATGCCTGATGTCTGGCTGACAGTCCCTGAGACGCAGACATGGAAAGCTCAAAGTTAAAAGAAAATCTGTATGTTTTACAATAATTCCACTTGTGTCTCTGCATTTTTTTCAAGAGATGTGTGTGTGTGTGTGTGTGTGTGTGTGTGTGTGTGTGTGTGTACATGGCTCCCAGCATTACAACAGCATAGACTACTTGGGTTCTTCTATAGGGTTAGACTATAGGGTTCAAAGCACCTATGAAGAGTTTTCAACAATCATGTTAAAAAATCTATGGGGAATAGTGGTGAGGTTGAATATCAGGGGAAGATGAGACAATGGTAGGCAGTGTCACTCACTAGTCAAGACCATGGCTCTGTGCCCTGAAGACGAAAGTCCAAATCCTGGCCTTCACCCTCGCTAGCCGTGCAAACTTAGACCAGTTCCTTCCCCATCTTTGTAACACATGCTTTCTACTTCAAGATGCAAATATTAATCGTTCCTCTCTTCCAGGCTTGCTGCTGGGTATAAATGAGATGAGGCAGATGAGTGGTTAGCGCAGTGTGTGGCGTGCACCACGGACCCAGGAAACATCAGCTACTATATTTTCTTTCCTCACTTACTCCATTTCTTTAAAATCCGAAGTCCACAGAGACATCAGTTACACCAGGAATTGAACAGTATTTTTAACCCGGTTTGTTTTGCTTATGCTTAAAATTATTCTCAAGTTTCTCTTACAAATCTGGTAGAGTGGCATCTGCCACTCTTTCTTGAAGAGACTAGAAGTTTTATGACTTTTAAACTCAGAGAGATACCAAAATTGTCTTCAGATTTACTTCGGGCTGTGCTTTACCCCAAGGGGTCTTATGTAAGACTCAAAGGAAAGATAGGGAGTAGAGAAAAGGGGTGGTTTTGTTTCAAAGAAGTTGAGTGGTGTGTCCCATCACACCATCTATACCGTATAGTCCTTCCTACAGAATCTCTTCCAGGAAAGACCTGCCTCATATGCTCTCTGCGGGAAGAGAAGTTAGGTTCTGAGAGACCAGGTTTCTTTGGATGTCCATGTTCCTTTCTGCAAGAGAAACCCCACAATCGGTCCCAAGTTGTTTGGGCGTCATCACTAGCTTAAAGGGAAGATAATTTGATCACCAGGGAAGATAAGGTGGCAGATGTGGAAGGATGCCCAGGACAGAGGGGGTTCTTGGGACATGGCTCTTTCAGTCCTCAGAGAAGGATAGTTCAGGCAAATCCAGATGAGTCGGTCCTGTCGCTCTCCTGGAAGGCGGATCTTTAAATTGTTTGTTTGGGGAGTTATTCCAGTTGGGGGAGGTGCTAGTCCAAATGCGCTCAGCTAGTTAATAACCTCAGTAAAAGCTGGGGCCTCTCAGCCTCATCAGAGGCTGAATGTGTATATATGGCTTGGGCAGCTGTCATGGTGGAAGTCCTAGCAACACAGCACAGGGGCTGTGGGGGCTCACCTCCTTGGAAGTTGGAGTTCCCTGCAGGAACTTGTAAAAATGAAGTCATGAATTAACCAAGCTGCTAACCGCAGGTCGCCTTATGAAATACAGAGAGGAGGAGATGGTTAAGTGACAAAGGACAAAAAACCAAAAATCCATAGGGGTCTTGTGGACATTGTCACCCGAGGCACCAGCTGAGGGAAGTCAGCCATGTTCTTGTGTCTTGGTGCTAGCACAAAAAGAAGGGAGGTTTACATCTCTCCACAGAAGGAAAGAGAGAAAAACAACACTTAGCCAATGATACAGTGAGAGAACCTCAAATAGACCATTCTGTGGATTACACAATATTTTTATTTAATTCTGAGAATCTTGAGAGGTTGATGCTATGATTCATATTTGACAACTGCAGAAATCAGGGCTCAGGAAGAAAAGTAAGTTCTCCAAGTTCACCCAGTTAAGAAGTGGCTGACCTGGGAATTGTAATAATAATAATAATCACCATTTTTTAAAAAAACCCATTTTTTAAAAAATGTATTTATTTATTTGTCAGAGAGAGAGAGAGAGAGTGCACAAGCAGGAGGAACTGCAGAAAGAGAGAAAAGGCTCCCCACTGAGCAAGGAGCCCATGTGGGACTCGATCCCAGGACCGTGGGATCAGGACCTGAGCCAAAGGCAGACACTTAACCGACTGAGCCACCCTGGAGTCCTGATAATAATAATGGTTTAATAGAATAACCATCAGAATGGAACAACAGTGTTTCTTAGGTCTTAGGTACTGGGTTACATATGCCCTTTCGTGTTTAATATTATTTAGTCTCTGAAACAGCCCATTTAACACATGGGTAAATTGGGAATTAGAGGAATTGTGTGCATGCCACTGGAGGACTCCCAGCCAGTAAGAAGCAGAACTGGAGCTTGAGCCTGTGTCTGTATGGCTCCATAAACCATTGCACAACCCACCTGATCCATCATACTGTTATAAAAACATTTTTGTACATGTTACCACATTCAGCCATTGAGACATATCTTCTAGGCTTAAGGGAAGCCAAGAGAGCTTCTGACTTGTCCCAGATTATGGGAGGCTGGCAGAAAACTGACTCCGATTCCAACACCCCAGGAGAACAATGGCCCAATGTGTCCATTTGGAAAAAGACATTCTTCCAAAATGGTGGATTTCTCCTCTTGCTGCAACAGCAAACTTCTTCAAGAACCACATCAACCCTGTAGGCCATCAGTGACTCAGAATGGGAAAGATGATGGTGATACTAGAGGGCAAAGACCGTTGGGACAGAGCCGCTGCCAAGAGCAGCTTCCTCCCCCAAACCATGCATGAAAGCCTGAATCTTGCCTGCGCATGCAATATTGACCCGGCAGGATTGATGTGCCCCTGCTGAGCTGCCTTTCCTTATCGATAACCAATGGCAGTGCCTAAAGTTCAAACACCAGTGGCCAGCTTTCATGTTTGTAAACAGTATTGATGTGCATAAATAAGGGCCCATCAGACTGCAGGATTAAACAAGGACAGGAGGCAGAACATTTGGGAGATTAACTCCGGAAGCAGCTAATTAAAATAAGCTGAGAATGAAGGCATAAATGGTGGCCAATTAATGTAAATACTTCGCAAGCCTGGACACCCCAGTACCCCAACCCAGGCTCTCCCAAGCTCATGGCCAATAATGCTGCCTCATTCTCCTGAGGATATAACTGGTCCAACTCTGCCTTTGATTTACTCCCCACCAGCCACCCACAGCAAGCGCCAGGAGAGAAGCTCTGTCTGAGAAGACTGGGTGGTCTGTGGGAGAAGACAGACATCTGACTTCATAACTTTGACCCAGGATGCTCAGATGCAGCCTAAAAAATAAATGCTTAAACTTTCCATTAAAAAAAAGTTATGAACAAAAATTGTGGAAATAGCAACACTTCCTCCTCCGCTCCAATAGGGTCAGTTTTGAGGACAAGGTTGGGCTCAGGGAAGGAGGGAGGCTCAAGGCCCAAGGCCACTTGTCCTCATTACTTCTTAATAAAGAAAGAGAAGTCTTCTGCGTTATGATGGCTCAACATCAAAAGTGCTGTGTTGAAATGTCCCTAATTCACAACAGCCTTGTCTAAAGGTCCCGCTTTGCTGTGGGGGCAATCTAGAAGAGTCAGAGCTGTGGACAGTTGTAGCTGGGATAAAGAACCTCTTGCCCAATGGATTGCTCGGGGTCTCAGCTTAAAAGCTGTGATAATAGGGAGCTAACTCCGGCTCTTGCTGGTGACACACTTTCTCTTTTCACCATCTTTAGTGTGGCTTCCTTCAAAGCCAATAGAAATAATGGCCCACATTTACTCCATATTGTTAATCACATTACATGCCTGAGCTCACTTAGTTTTCATAAAAACCCCCGAGAGAGGCAGCAGAGGCTCACAGATGGTGTTATTCCATAGTGACTTTGTTTCCCCAAGCAGTCTCCGAGGTGGGGCAAACAGTGTTAGCCTAGTTTTGATATGAAGAACATGAGCCTGAGGGGTAAAATGATTTGCTCCCAGTCAGAGGTGGGCCCTTCGTAGAGAGCCCTTTTGGGGCACCTAGATGCCCTACTTGGGAAGAGGTGGGATGGCTGTGTTTTGCCCCAGGCTCCATTTGTCATAACCATTTTTTCTGATGGTCAACCGTGGCCCAAGATGCTTCCTGAAGCGTCTTGATTGGACTGAGGAGAGGACAAAATACTCCCTAATGTTCGCCTTTTGTGAAGAGCAACAAAACCAAGTATTTGAAAGAGCAAACTTCTTTCAAGATGCACTGGGGCTCTTATTCGTACTAACGGCGCTGTCCCCCAAGACAGACCCAAGGCTACTTTTTCTTAGCTGGTCCCAGCAAAGAGTCCCTCCATTGGCTTGAGTGACAAGAGAGCTGCATTGTATAAATGCAACTAAGATTTCTGGGAGCGGGGGAGAAAGGGAGTGTGCGGGTGTGTGAGGGAGCGGTATCATGTTCCTGGTTTTAGGTTAGCTCCAGGACTGGGATGCTTAACTCATGTGGTTTTTCAAGATTAATCATAAGTTACAACAAGCTGCTCCCCCCTGGGGCATTTCATCTGCATCATTTTCTCTCCCAGAGGGTTGAAGGAAGAAAAATATCCGCTGCACAGCTTTGGAAATTAGTTGCTTGTCACTCACCCGCTTGGAATGGGATTTGAATCTCATGGCCTCTGCACCAGAGCCCTGGACAGGCTCCCCATTAAGTAAGAGACGTACAGCTGGAAAAGATGCTGCTGCCAAGGTACTTAGAGTGAGGAAAGCCAGTTGTGGGCAGCACAACGGTAACATGAGCCCCTGGCTTCTGAGTGCCATCATTTATCTGCAGGTCCCCAGGCACCTTCAAAACTAGGCATTGAGCCCTCCATGTGCATTTGAGGATCAGGCGTAGCAAGTCCTCCCCGTTCTCCGTGGAAATGAACGGCTGTAGTTATACCTTGCAGGGAGGGAGTTTATGTCCGGTGATCAGGGTCTTTGGCAATCCAGGTGGGGCAGCCTCCTGAATACTGCCCTGGATGGAAGGTTGTTGATTACCTTTCAGAAGGGTGACCCATTGTCTTCTTTTATATTACACAAACTGTCACAGTAAACGCAGGCTGGGTGGAGTCAGTGCCCGTGGGAGATGCCTCTGAAGAGCGGATCATGTCACCATGGTCCTCAGGCATGGGATCCCTGTCACCTGAAGGAGGACCTCTGCCAGAACCTCAGGGTGATGAGTCCATCAGGGTCCGAGGCCCCAGGCGGATGATTAGTGCTCTGAATTCAGAGAGCTGGGAACATTAGAATAGAAAACCAGGAAGGCAGACAGAAACTATCACACGGCCATGGATGAGGCAAACATGGTGGGATCGGGTCAAGGCTGGGCTCCTCTGTGGCAGAACTGGGACATCACTTCTCATTTAATCATTGCACACCCACCTCTGGCCACTCAGAGGTCGCAGTGTTCTTCCCGGCTCGGGTGAACTGCTTTGAGCATGGGATGGATGCCAGGAGCTGGGGAGAACCGGTCTGCCAAGACTCAGAGGCCGCCTCCTGGGGGTGCTGATTGAGATGTCACTAAGTGGGGAGACATATCGGAAGTTTGACCAAGCAAGAATCTTCTTCAGGAAGCACTACGTGCAACTATGTAGCCAGAGGGAGATCGATTTACTTCAGAAAAGCTAACCACTCATTACTTCATTACTTATGGTCCCAACTCGATGATAGCCCTTGCTCAACTAGACTTGGTCGTGATTAATTTTTGACCATTTACAAACCCCAAATCCCCCAGAGAATGCCTCAGAAAGCTGTAACAGTTTCTGATGTCAAAAATGAAAGCATTCTGGGGCGCCTGGGTGGCACAGTCATCGAAGCAACTGACTCTTGGTTTGGGCTCAGGTCTTGCTCTCAGGGTTGTGAGATCAAGCCCCACACGGGCTCTGGCGCCAGTATGGAGTCTCAAATTCTCTCTCCCTCTGGCCTTCCCTCTACTCTCTCTCTGTAAAATAAGTTTATCTTTAAAAAAAAAAATGAAAGCATTCAGAGTTAACCCATTAATCAAGACCAACTTTTGCTCCCAAGACCTGGCCCCAACCTACCTTCCCTAACATTGTCCCCTGCACATAAGCAGAATTCATGTCATGGTCAAGACTCAAACACACAAGGTGGACTCCCCATTCTGCACCTTGCCGACGCCATGCCTCTGGAATCATCTCTTCCTCCCCACCCCTACTTTTTATTTACCAAATTTCATCTCATTCTGACCTCATTTGCTACTGCCAATATATTGACATCTCCACAATCTTAAGAACTTGAGAGATATGTGAGGTGTATTTGTTAGGGCTGCCATAACAAAGTATCACCCCAAGTGTTGGGCTTAAACAACAAAAAATATATTGTCTCACATATATAGAGGCTGACATCTCACATATAGAAAGTCTGACATCAAGTTGTTGGCAGGGTCAGTTCCTTTTGGGGGCTATGAGAAAAAGTCTGTTCCAAGCCTCTCTCCTTGGCTGGTGGATGGCCACCTCCATGTTCACCAGGCATTCTTGCTGAATGCGTGTCTCTGCATCCAAATGTCCCCTTTCCATCAGAAAAGTGGTTGTATTGGGTTAATTTCCATCCTAATGACTTCATTTGTACTTGATCACCTCTGTAAAGACCCTATCTTCAAATAAGACCTTATTTTCAGGTACTAGGAATTAGGACTTTAGCATATGAATTTGGCAGGAAGCAGAATGGGGGCACAATTGAACCCATACCAAAGGCTTCAAATGGCTGGGCACCTGGGTGGCTCAGTTGGTTATGCGACTGCCTTTGGTTCAGGTCTTGACCCCGGAGTCCCAGGATTGAGTCCCACATCTGGCTCTGCGCTCCGCAGGGGTTCTGCTTCTCCCTCTGACCTCTCTCTCATTCTCTCTCTCTCTCAAACAAAATTTTTTTAAAAAGGCATCAGTGGCTAAAACTGTGCTGATCTAGCACATGATTAGAAATATTTGGTTTTGGGGCACCCTGGTGGCTCCAGTCGTTAAGTGTCTGCTTTTGGCTCAGGTCATGATCCTGGAGTCTCAGGATCAAGCCCTGCATCAGGCTGGGAAGCCTGCTTCTCCCTCTGTTACTCTCCCTACTTGTGTTCCCTCTCTAGCTGTGTTTTTCTCTGTCAAATAAATAAAATCTTTAAAAAAAAAAAAGAAGAAATATTTGATTATGTGCCAAAGGGGAGTTAGGGAGCTAATCAGGACTGTATGAAGAAGACAGGTGTGTGCTAAGATAGGACGCAGAGGCTGACATTATCATGCCACTGGCACTATCTTCATCAGAAAGAGCAAATGTTTCCTAAGGGTAGAGGGTGGTAAAAGGTCTTGCACAGATCTTGTGCAAGGAGGGTGTGTGTTATAAAGCACACTGTATCTGTTAGAATAGGCTGCATTTTGCTGTGGTAACGTACAACCCCAAGTCTCAATGGCTTACAACCAAAGGTTTGCTTCTTGCTCATGTAACACATGCCCTGTAGGCCAGCTGCAACTCTGTTTCACATTGTCCTCACCAGGGGACCCAGTGATAAAACAGCCTCTAACTGGAGCTTTGTCAACATTATGGCAGAAGGAAAAGACATGAGGCAAAGCAAGCAGAGCTCTTAGAGATTGTTCTTGGACAGAGCTCACGTTTCACTGGTGGCCAAATGACGTCACCTGGCCGCGTCTGATGATAACAGGCAGGAAGGTAAATCCTTCTGCAGAAGGGTCATGCAGAGAGAGGCACCGAGTATTGGCAAACAAATCCAGTCAACCACACCAGGATAAGCACCGTGACCAAAGCTAAGAGAAGCCGCTTCAGGTGACTTCGGGCTGCCATTTCACTTCTCCGGGCCTCAATATCTTCATTCAGTAAATAAGAATCATAATACTACCTTCCCTTCCCTCTAGGACCAGTAAGGAAATTAACCTAAAGGGCTAAACAGGAAACTTCTTGGGCAATGATTAAAGCTCCCCAGGGACAAACGGACACCTCCAACTCCATCTGGGATATGAAGTCAATTGCAGTTCATATCAACTGTAAAGGCAGTGGCCAATGACAAGCCAGGTCTTTCCCCTGAGCTCCTGGAAAAGAAGCGTGCCTGGTGTGGTCAAGTGGGTTCAAGTAAGGCAGTCCCGCAGGTGTGGCCCAGACAACTGGGAGGACCAGGAAGGGATGGGTCAACATGCTGGTTTGGAGGTCCACTCACCATAGGGGATTCTTTCCTTCTATAAGCCCCCCTTATCTACCAGTCTTCCTGGCTAGTACAGGTTCAAGCATTGGTTCACATTAAAGGGAAATAAATAGGACAGTATTGCCATCTACATTTGGTAATAGAAGAAACAGCCTCAGAGATATTAAGCAACGTAGGTAAGGTCACACAGTAAATAAATGCTCCCATAGCATCTCCTTGAATACCTTTACATACACTACTAATATTTAATCCTTGTAACAATGTGATGGGGTGGGTACTTTCACTAGTCCCATTTTACAGATGAGGAAATTGAGGCACAAAGATGTTAAATAATGTCTCTACTGTCACACAAGTCATAGTGGCCAGTCTTGGAAGTGCCCTGGGGTTGAACATCCTGAGATGTACATTTTTGTCCCCATACACTAACATTTCTGAAATTGGGATGAGTCTTTTAATTGATGGCATTATCATAACTGAAAAGTCAGCATTTTTTTCTTTCTTAGTATATATAAAATAATGGTGCATCTTCAAACTGATGACATCTTACTTAGACTCGATGAAATATGAGACATGATTTCTTCTTGACCTGACCCTCCCTGCTTCCCTTCATCAATTTTGAGATTTAAAAATGATTCTTCCTGCTGGATGGAGGGGAAACTAGACAGATTCTATCTGCATTCCTTCCCCATCTCTCCAGCCCTCTGGGCAAAAATGCAAGAGATGCCAACAAAAAGTGACCTAATTCGGGTGCAAGACAGCAGGTGTGGCTGTGGAGCGTGTGCAAGATGGGGGCTTTAGGAGAGCGCAGAGCTGTGCTGGCCAGCATTTCATGGGCTCAGAGTCTGGGCCGGAAAGCCCAGCACACAGCGCCTGTCTGTGGCCCCGGTGCTAAGAGCAAACCCATTCCAGTGCCTAAACACGAAGCCAGGAAACACAGAGAGGAACTCGGGGGCAACTGTAGAAGGTGTGTCTAAGGTGCTGTACTTACTGAACAAGACATGAATCTGTGTCCATTTCTTGGGGGGTAAATACTACCACATGTGCCTAAAGCTCTCACATCATTTAGTCTGTGCTGACATGAATCCCCTTGGAAGAGTTAGCATTTGGTTAGGTAAACGTTTCCCCTCTCCCTCCCCTCTTCACCTCCCTCATTCTCCATCAATATCTTACAGATGTTGGAACAAGCTGATGACTGACTTGGTTCCCACACCGGAATGCCGGCCTGGGGAAGAATGCAGCAGAACTTTCTGGCCGCCTGTGACCCTCGGTTATGATGGGCCTCTGACATTCTCTTGCTTGTGCATTGAGCCTTCAGCTGCTCACTGCCAAGTATTAAGTGCTTGTTCCACAAACCTGGTGTAGATTATCACTTTGCTGTATAGATGTATCTAATAGAATTAAATAGTTGGCTCCTGACCAGTAACAGATGTGTTACATATAATGCCACAATAATGAGATTGAAACCACCATGTAATATCGAGGGAAGAGTGGAGAGCGACTTGCATTTCTCCAGTGTGGAAGCCAGCTTGAAGGAAGAAAAAACAAGAATGAATGGCCATTTATTTGCATTGTGTGTTTCAGATTCCCCAAGGGCTGTCTTTCACAGACCTGTCCATGCCCATGACCGAGGCAAGAGGCAAACTCGGTGGAAGGGGGTATATTTTGTACAGGAGGCAGTCTGATCCACCTTAATGACCTCCCACCAACCTCCCCCAACCGGGTGTTGTCCAGTTTGGGAGCCTAGTAATGGGACCATAGCAACATACAGTCTTGCTGGCTTTTCCAGATGGGAAATAACCAATGAAACCTGAGCATAGGAGATCAGCCATGTGGTTAGGGGAAGCCAAAAGTGTAGACGAGGACAAAAGAGCCCTCAGCGTTCCCACATGTGGTCTCCCGTGCTCTCTCCTGATGGTTGTACAGTTCCAGAACCTCAGAACTAGAATGGGCCAGTAATCTCCAAGAGTTGACAGCTCTGGTGCCTGGGACAGCTAATCAGAAGACTCATAGTGCATATGTGTTCAAGTGAAAGGGTAACCAAGCTGAACCCTGGGAGTCAAAGGGCAGCCACAGGGGCAGGATTCCTGCTATATAGCAGTGCTTCGTGCAAATTCAGAACTGGGATTTTTCTGAGTGTTTCTACCTGTTGCTGTACCTTCTACCTGTCTTTTTCCCCCACTGCCCCCCTTCTCTACTCTTTAATATTAATGTCTCTATCAGTTAGTTATTGCTGAGTAACAAAAAAAAAACCCTCAAAGCTTAATATATGATTTATTATTTTTTTCTTCGGGGTCTAAGGGTTAGTTCGGCCTATCTGAGGAAGCCTCCATGGATCTTGGTTGGGTTTGCTCACATATCTGCAGTCAGTGTCAGGCTGTCAGTGGATTGGCTGGCCTAGGATGGCCTTAGGTCCTCATAACTCATACAGCCCTTCCTTGCAAGCCTAGCTATGTTCTTATGACAGTGTCAGAGTTGGAATGGAGAGGGACTCTAGTTGTGCTAGAGGGCTGATAGAAATAGATCCACATTTTCAAACTTCCATTTGCCCCATATCACTAACATCTTACTGGCCAAGCAAATCTCATGGCTAAGCCAGAATCTGAATGAGAAGGGGTTATAAAGTTATACAGTGTAAATATATAAAATAGGGAGGACATGATGTAATCAACCTACTCTAGTGTCCTTGGAATTTTCCAGAGGTTGCCTACAGATTAGGAATGGTTAATGGGACAGGTCAGTGACATAACCTAGAAACCCAGTCCTCCCACAGTCCATCCAAAGAAATGGTCAAGAGGGAGGTAGTTCAGTTCCCGGTTGACCCCACTCAGATTTTCATTTTCTATGTTCTTATGCACTGACTTTGGGATGGCCCCCTTCTCATCTTCTCTTCCACCCCCCCAAAATACACATACACTCTCAGGAGTCTGGTCCAATTTCTGGGGACCCTTCCTGCCACAGCCCCCAGACCCTAAGAGAATGGGTAAGATCCAGCGAGCCTGGGTGTGCAAACACAACACACAGCATGGAGGGCCTGAGTAGCAGGAGATAACAGGTCAAGATGAAGATAGACTTGATACAGAGAAGCATCCAAATAAGACAGGGGTCCCCTCATGCCCTGAGATCAAGGGCACAACTCAGGCCAAAACACGATGGGGGCCATCAGGTCACTTTATCAGGCGAACAAATCCAAGAGTAGCATAGCCAAGAATTCCTAAGAGCACCAAATGGTCAGGCTAGAAAAACAAAAGAAACTGTCTGGCACATAATAATTGCTTAAAGGATATTTGGGGACAGACTAGCTAGGAAACTATTCTAAGAAACCAACAGAATCTCAAACAAAGATTTAAGAACAAGGAGAGACATTGAAGCATGTTTGTAAGAGTGGAAACAAACCAAATGTTCAACAATCAGGAGATGATTAAATAATTTATGGCACATCTATACAGTGGTGTAGGATGCAGCTATTTAAAATGATGTTTTAAATTAAATATTTATGACTGGAGGAGAGGCTCACCATATAATTTGAAATGAAAAAGCAGGTTACAAAACTATATGCAATATGATCCCAAGTAAGCATAAAATAAGTGTGGTTTTAACAGTGGTTTATGGGAGATTTTTGCATCTTTACGCTTTCTATATTTTCCAGGTTTTCCATAATGAGTCTATATTTCCTTATGACTCTAAGAATGACTGAAGTTCCAAAAGATGTGGATATTAATTTTGAAACGGGGACCAAGATATTAACTTCTTGTTCCTTTTCAGGCATCCCTTATGTACTCTCCTATATGCTCGTATATTTTCATTGGGACTGCTTACCACGTGTCATATGTAGTTGGTGGCCTCTCATCTCTCTTCCCCCACAAATTGTAGATCACAGGACGGCAGGGATTTTGCCTGTCTTGTTCACTGATGTGTCCCTGGCAGTCATCACAGCCTTGTAGACACCAGCCCTCAGGAAATATTGAATGAATGAATGAATGAATGAAACCACCCAAAAGGAATTCCCTTTCCTTTTTACTAAGTCAACTAAAATGTAGCACCAGTATCAGGAGCAACTTGACCGATCCACAGAGAGAAGTATTGGGAGAAACTTTGATTTGCAAGTACTCACTGCTTCCAATGGCTCTAGATTGCCTACTGGGGACTTGGTACCAAGCACTATGGGGACAAGAAGACAATACTTACCTAGACAGAATATATTGCTCGACGCAAAGGACTGGGGCATGGAACACAAAGGCTCAGTGGAACATGGCTGCCATTTCCCCCCTGAGATGAACCTTCCTGGAGATCTTCAAGAACCAATACAACTGTTCTTGGTCTCTTGCACCCTTTGGGGTCAGCACCAGAAATCCCACACATGTCCTCCCTACCCATCCCTTTGAAGCAAATGATGCACACTCCAGACCCTCTGCTCTGTCTTCTGCTGCATGGAACCCCCAAGCCAGGTTCTTGTCTCACATACAGGTCTGAGCAGTAATGATGCTACTAGTTACTGTTAGTTAATAATTACAATAGTTATTTCTTCATATTCTTCATCTCTGTGGCACATTCTTCAGGCACATCAAGAGAACCTATATTTTCTGCCTCTTTCTTCTTGTCTCTTCTCTCTCTTCCTTCCTCCTATTGTGAGCCCTCCCATTCCCCTTTAAAAAGTCTCAGACATCACTAGAAAGCAAATGAGTAATGTCAGTGACAGGAAAGGGGGTGGTGACCAGCAAGACTAGCCTAGCCGTAAAGAGGACATTCACCGCGTAAGGTCCTTGAACATGTTCCCAAGATTCACCTCAGAATCTTCACACCATTCTTTACTTAAACCTGCCTTTCTGCACCCACCAGTGCTTGAGAATAAAGAAAATAAGTGTTTTCATCAGAGGTCTCTTGTTTCATCATAAGTGAAGCTTGTCATGATTGTTTAAAGCACAGACACACGGTACTTCCCTTTCTAATAACAATGGCTGCTGTTTACTGAGTTTGCTCTTGCCCAACCAATGTGAGAAGGACTGAATCTACTCGAGTTATTTAAGGACCTCGACAACCTGTGAGCTAATGCTATTAATACTGTTCATCTTCTAGACAAGGAAACTGTAAGTCAGAGAGATAAGTAACTTGCCCGTGGCCATGCAGTTAACATCTTCTTAGACTCTTCTGGAGGAATAACCAACACCCATGACACTCTTTCTATAAGGAAATATCTGTTCCTGTTCCAGAGGACCAACACACCCACATCCACCCACACACATACACACACATACACACACATGGACACACACACACACGGACACACACACACACGGACACACATACACACGGACACACATGGACACACATGCACACACACGGACACACATACACACACGGACACACACACATGGACACACACATGGACACACATATACACGGACACACATGCACACACATACACACATGGACACACACATACACACATGGACACACATACACACGGACACAAATGCACACACATGGACACACATACACACACATGGACACCCACATACACACACGGACATACACACACATGGACACATACATACATGCACACACACACACCAGGAATACAACCTGCTTCTGCTCTGCTTTGTAGAGGAGGGAAGAGTCATCGTATGCAACACTTTTGTCACTGTGGAAGATTCCAAATCAAGTGGCTTCTGGTGACAGATCAATAGATCTGCCGCTGGATTAATGTAAGTTCTTATCCCTTCCCAGCCCAAATGATTGGTCCGGGAGGTGAACCTGTCATCTGACCTGGACCAATCAGGTCCTCCCCTAGGATTTTAAAGTTTGTAACTGGGAGGGAGCCTACTCTGCTTCCTATGTCATTGTTGAAAAGCTATGAATGTGGGTTGCTGAAGGCTGCCAGGGTTACTGGACTGCCTATTTATAGGAGAATGGAATGAGGCTAAGAAGAGAGAAGCAGAAACTAGCAGTATCAGAGATGCAAGGAGAAGATGAGTCTGTTTTCATGCACCTCCCTCCGCCCCCCCCTTTCAGTTTTGTGAGTTGCCCCCTTAACTGCTTCCTTCTCTTTACAATTGAGGAAGTGGAGCAGGGACATGGAAATCACTGGAGGTTATGCACCGAGCTAGTGGCTGAGCCCCGAGCACAGGTCCCCGTCTCCCAGAGCAGTGTGCCTGAGGACACCCACGTGCCTGAGGGACTGAGGGCAGGAAGAAGCTGAGGGTTGAGAAGGGAGAAGGGGGCACTGCTCCATGCTTGTGGTCATGCCTACGGCTTAGTCGGCCATGCTGAGTGCGTGTCCCAGCTCCGTGCCTGCTGCCGGGCTGGCTCAGTAGCAACCCAGTGGATGCCTCATTAACTGGGTCCACCTGTGGGCACTTTATTTAATTATCTCACTGGAACAGAGTCAAGATACTGGAGCTAATGTCCTTCCGCTTTCTGAGAGCTAATTATCACCTGTAGCTTGGCCCCAGGCACAGACCGAAGGGGTCACCAAAAGCAATGTCACTGTGTTGGCTGAGTCAAGAGCATTCCCTCTCATTTTGGTGAGAAAGGTGAGTTAAACACGACAGAGGGTCAGAAAGCATCTGGTCCACTGCTCGCCTCCAGAGATGAGAGCATTGTGCCCTGGGTCGTCTATTTCCATCACTGGGGTTGGGCATAAGGAAGTGTCCAGAATCCTGGCCTCTGAAAACAACTTCTCCTGGAGCACTGGTGGGGGAGCCAAGCCCTCCTTGGCTCTTCCTGGGGGGAGGCACAATGGCTTTGAGGGTATTCTTACGTGCGCTGCTGCCTGGGGAGGGTCTGTGGGCTCACAGGGGCTGTGACACGCCTGCAGGTTCACGGGGAGGCAGCTGGGCTGGGTTCAAACTTCAGTCCAGTTAGCATGGAGGCAGAACTATCCCTTGCCCCCTCTGCCTCATGGTGGGTGACTGAGGACCTACTGGGTGCCAAGCACTCCGATCAGTTTGGGAAAGGGTATTTACTTCATATATATTCATTTCCTTTAAGGAGCTCACATAAGCTCTTTTTGGTATTAAAACAATTAGATGGGGCACCTGGGTGGCTCAGAGGGTTAAGCCTCTGCCTTCGGCTCAGGTCATGATGTCAGGGTCCTGGGATCGAGGTCCGCATTGGGCTCTCTGCTCAGCATGGAGCCTGCTTCCTCCTCTCTCTGCCTGCCTCTTTGCCTACTTGTGATCTCTCTCTCTGTCAAATAAATAAATAAAATCTTTTAAAAAACCACAAACAATTAGATAGTCGTGATCCCCTAAGAATAGGGAGCCCCTAGAAGCACGGTGAATGTGGAATCAAAAAGAACAGATTTGATTTTCAGCTGTGCCCCTCCCTAAATGCATGCTCTTCCATGAGTTTCTTATCTTTCCTGACCCCTGCCTCCCCACCGTGGAATATCTACCCCGTTCCACAGGGTTCTGAGGAGCACAAACCCGAGGACACATGTAAAAACTGTTTACAAATGCGGGACTTTGTTTGTTGTAGAAACTGTTATTGCTGGATGGACTCCAAGATTGACTTTACTCCTCAACCAGACAGAGGCTTGGCTGTAGCATAATTCACAAGTGAGAAGTCTCCACTCACGAAGTAGGGCCTAGAAATGGGAACAAGGTCCCGGTGTCGGAGTCTTTTCTTCAGCCTTTCACAGACCCAATGGTAAGCAGAAAGAGTACCTATGGGCCTTTAGGTTGAGCTGCTGATTAAAAACAATAAACAAAAATCATAATTTCCTTACGGACTTTCTGGAACCAGAATTTAAGATGATTTCCTCCCATCTTGGCCCAGGAGATTGTTTGAGGGGAAATTTTGGTTTTGTTAAACACATTTTCATGTGTCATTATAGTTGTCTCCTTCCTCATTTGTCATATATCAGGAGGGTATTTTTTGCGGGGGGTGCCCTCTAGGCAAGAAATGAGATCATCTTTACTAGGCCCACTTGTAAGGTCACCTTACACAGACAGAGCTGCAGGCACAAGTGCCCATTTTTCCGAAAATGCTCTTGATGTCGGTCAACAGCTAAGAAGGTTACTCCGTGTCAGACTATCCATACCTAGGATGACCAACTCATCCCAATTTGACTGGAACATTCCTGGTTTTAGTACTGGAAGTCCTACTTCCCAGGAACCCCTTCAATCCTGGGCACACGGGGCCAGCTGGTCACTGAGCCCACACGTGACATTCCCCATCTGGGGCAGACAGCTCAGTGGGACTGAGTGGGCTCTGGCACCCAACAGGTGCCTCGTCTCTTCACCACCCTGGGGGGCCAGAGCCTTTGTCTCCATACCTGGGGACAACAACAAAACCTGCCTCCTAGAGCATTGTAAGGAAAAAAATGAATTAATGTGGAAAGTACTCCATACAACGTAGACACATGGAATAATTACCCTTAGTTATCATTACTGCCTGGGACTGGCCATCAGAAGCGTCTGGTCAAGTCAAGGGGACAGGACAACAACCTTAAAAGGTAGTTCAGTCCCTTCTTCCTCTTCCCTTTGCACCTCCCTTTCTGGTTTGACCTCCCTAGTTTCTCCCTACTCCCCCGCTCTGCCCCTCTATTTCTTGTTGCCTCATCCAAGGATTCATGATGTTGTTTCCCTCACAGTGCATTATTCACTTCTTGGCAGGGGATGCTGTGTTCATAAGAATTAACATTTGGGTTTTATTTACTGGCTTACAAAGTGCCAGAATCGTATACGGGATTCGGTTGCACAAACTCTCTTGATGGGAAATCAATGACAAATTGAGAAGAAGGGGTCTTGAGGATCAAACAGCAAACCCTTCACAATCCTTGTTTGAAAACTCAGTCCTGGCTGATTTATTGCCATTCCCCAAGAGGTGTGGGGGAGGGGCAAAGTCTCTCTCTGGAGTCTTCTCTCTGACCACCAAATTGAACAGTTAGACCCGTTCCCAGTCGTCCATGAGATTAGTCACAGGATATTTCATTTTAAATCCAATGGAATGCTTTCCTAAATCAGACAAGACTCTTTCAATGTTTATGGCTATTTTGCTGGAATTCTCTTTGGCTCCAGAGGGGATTTGAAAATTAGATACATTTCCTTTTGGTAACCTGGGGCCAAGCTGGAGGGAGATCAGGCCTGAGGCTTGGGCCAGCAGTAACTTGTCAGTCTTGTTCCAAGAAGTCTCTCCTGCTGGCCGGCCTTCCCAAGCACCTGTAGCCCACTGCAGGGCAAGCCAGGCACCTCGTCGTCCCTATAGGCCTTCCTTCCCTCAACTGGCCCACTGGTGTACCATGGGAGATCGGAGACACAACACAAATGTTTTGCAAAATAAAAAGGTGGGGTGAGCTTGATTCATTTGGCAGAGAGAAGGCTCCACATGGGGCTTCTTTTTCATATCAGAACTTTCATTTTGCCTGCATGGTAGGTAAAATTATAGGATTATTATCAAAGTAACTGCGGCGAGACGTTGCAGGATTTGTCTCATACAGTAGGTTGCTGTTTCACTTGTTCTTAACACACATGAAGAGATGAAAAGAGAAACAGTCACAGAGAAATGGTGGAGATGAGATTATGAAGAAATAGCGAGAAATGCAAGTAATTGCCTAAAACAAATACTCTGTTCTCCAAAGCCTGCAGAGGCTTCCCTGGAGATTGATCAAAGTCCAAAGGTGTGTTCTTCCCATTATACAATTTCAAGTGCATTCTATTTTAATTGATCACTTCTGCCTCTTCCCTTACACACTTTTAATCCGTGGATCATAGAGCACCACGTCGAATGAGAAACAACTCAGCTACTGGCACAGACTTAGAAGCCAGACGATTTGAAACTGAATCTTGCTTCAGCCACTTACTAGCTGTGTGTCTCTGGACATGTTACTTAATGTTGGTAACATTCCCCTTCCTTGACCATAAAATGTATAAAGCAGCCTTCACAGGGCTGTTGGGAAGAGTAAATAAAGTTTATAAACTGCTCAGCTATGGCCCTGTTGCTTGCTGTGGTCAAACCTGACTTAACCAAAGGCTGACATCCTCACCACTTGTATTTCCAGTAGGGTTCCCTTCACGTGAGAATTAGAATTCCTACAAGCATTGTACAGAGTATCAGGTTAGCAGGGATGGGACCTGGCTGAGTATATTTTCCATGGGGAAGGACCAAAGCCCCCATGAAGCCAACTGGAAGTATATGCACAAAAATAAATTTCTGATCCTGTTTTATCAAGTAGGTCCATTAGGATGTGCTAGAGTGCAAAAAATAGAAAATTCTATACACAGAGGCCCAAACATGAAGGACTATTTTAACACCCCAAGTGCAGAAAGTCTAGAGGTAACTGAGCTTCCAAGTTGGTTCTGGCCGATCAGCTCAATCAAGCACTCAATGTTCTTCCTAGCTTTTCATCTGGCATCCATGGAGTTGGCATCATCCTAAAGTAGGCTTCCCTTGTGCTTTTTAACTGATCACTTGATGATTGCCATTGCCATATGATTGACAATGGCAATCGGGCTGAATGAAGCATTTCTTTGCTGTATACATCAGGAGATAACCTAGGGAGACGCACTCTGGATATTCTCCATTAAGAAGAAAGGCAGACTTTCTCAAAAGTCTCCAGTCTAGCTTTTCTCATATTGCGTTGTCTTCTTTGAGCCACATGCTTGTTCCTGAAACTCTCATTGGCCAGAAGGATGGAATTTCCCCTAAAGCTGTGGTTAAATCGCAAAAGAACATTTCTGTTACTCAGGGGAAAAGCAGAAAAACACTGATGAGTTAGCTTTATTGTCCACCATTCTGCAGTTTAGGTGCCCCTTATATTAGATGATAATGTTCAGGGATTTATGACTTTCCAGGAGGTCCAGAAAGTTCCATGATGTCCGTTAGTTCCATAAGCCATGGTGGAATTGCTAGGAATGGAGTTCTGAAGACGAGATTTTCTAAACTATGTAATAGCGCTCATTGGGTCCATTGTCTGTTCTCTCCATCTCAAAGCCCTCAGTTTTGATTTAAATATTGTCTTGGATTAGATGGAATATTTCAACACCCTCCCCCAATTCTACCTTCACAATGGCCAGTGAGAATAGGACTACGTCTGCCTAGTTCAGCACTGTATTCTATGCTGCCTGCCATGCCGATAGCAAGTTAATATTTGTTGAATACATGAACCCTGCCTGCCAAAAAATTCTGGATTTAGTCCTTTATTTTTTTTTTACTTATATTAATGCTCGTTGTTCCTCTTGCTCTAAATGTGCTTTCTCTCTGCTCCTTTAGAGGCCTCAGTGACCTTGAAATGACCACCTCCTCTAAAAATAACAATAACTTTCATTTGTTTATTGAGCACTTACTGTGTGCTCAGCTCCATGCTAAGAACTTCATGGATAGTACCTCAATTCACATTCACAAAATCCAATAAGGTAGGTTTATAAGTGAAGAAAATGTCTTACCAAAGGCCACATAATCTATAAACAGAAACAGAATAGAGATTCAAGCCCAGAGGGGCACCAGAGCCTGGCCTCCTAAGCACTTTGTGTATGTCTTCCCCGACTCCTGCAGCCCAGCGGACTCCCTTCCAGGGCTGGCCTCTTGGCTGTGTCTCCTGCTGCTTCCCAATGGCCACATGTAAGTCCCACTTTCCCCAAGTCACGTTATGTCCTGAAGCCAAGAGAGCTGTGCTTTATCCTGCTGGGCTCCCAAAAATCACCCTAGGAGCGATTCCTATCTTGAGTTGGAGGCCATTTGAATTGAATTGCTTGGAGGGTCCTGACCTCAGGATGGCCCAGTTGCAGTTTACATGTAGAGACTGCTAAGGCTCCCCTGGCCCAGCCTGCGTGTGTTCTGTCTTGGTGAATTCAGCTTACAGCAGGCCACTGCCACAGGAAATCACTCTAGAGCAAAATTCAGTGTCCATCTGAATAAAGCATGCAGTCAACCATGGGGCCCAGGCCGACTGGCTTGGCCTGATTTACTTCAATACAAGCAAGCTCAAGGACCCTGGCCTCCTGGCCTTGCTATAAACCTCATACTGTCCATTAAAGTATTTGTCTCTGTGTGCATCCCTCATCCAGGCTAGGGAGGAGCACCCAGGCTAATGGAGAGCACCAAGCCAGTGGACTCTTCTTCCTCCATTAAAAGATGACGAAAACTCTTGACCTCTGGCTGGAGACATAAGAATGGAACAATTTATAAATGCTTGTTATGGGTCATGTCTTCTAGGCCATGCTTTAAGAGCTTTCGGCTGGGCCACACATACACAGTTAATCTACTCAACACAGCTCTGACCACTTGCTCCTAAAGCCCAGCCAAATTTAGGGCAAGTGTGCGGCCACTGGTCTCCTGGGCCAGCCATTGGGGATGCTGGCAGAGCTGCAGGCTGGCCGAGTCTTCTGGAAACCAAGAGCAATTGCTGACATCTGGATGCCGTGGGATTGGGTTCTAAGTGCTGGGTAATTAGTCACAGTCATGGGAGTGAACAGCAGATAGTGGGGGCAAGAACAGAGAGAAAGCCTACTTGCTTCCTACTGGTCCTAAAGACTCAGAACGTTGAAATCCCTCTGCCACCAAAGCAGGATCCACACGTTGTGAGTTAATTTCTACCACTGAGATTGTGAAGCTTTCTCTGGATCTGTCTGGTGGTTCTCCAGTCCACTTGCTGTCATCTTCTCTGCTTGCTGGTTTCTCTGATCTCATGCTTTGTCTTTTCTGCCTATTGTTATGTGAACAGAAAGAGCAAGGAAGGGAGCAACACCCCATTCTTCTTGTTTCTGCATCTGATTTTTCCCTTCCTATACCAGATTTCCAGGTCTCAGGAAAATAAGGAGTCAGAGAGACTATGGACACAAAGGATAAACTTCCTAAAGAGGTCAGGGAGTTAGCCATATGCAGTCTTTGTTTGAGATAAAAAATAAACAGAATGTTTTCTCTCATCACTACCTTCAATGCAAAGCAAGTTGGGAAAATAAGAAGATTTGATCAATGAAAAAACATGGAAGAAAATGGTTTGAATAAATTCAAGCTGCTGAGTGATCACAATAAATGCGAATGGATCAAAGCCATCATAGTTAAGACTTGAGACTTCCAGGTTGGATAATAAAAATACTCCAAACTGGCTGTTTAATGCTTAAGAGCGGTGCCTAAAATAAAACACTGCAAGAAGGTTGAAAGTGAAGGGGTGATAAAATAGTCAGGCTCCTGAACAAGGGGGAGATGCGGGTAGAAAACAGAGACAGTGGCCCTGAACCTGTCCCTGCTCTCCAAGAAACAATATATTTAGAAAAAACATCCTGTCTGGTTCTACCCTCAAAGTGAGCTTGAAGAAAAGCCTTTAGGAAAAATGTGTCCTACTGGTGTTTCCAGGGCAAGCTCCATGTTAAAGTTTCTCCTCCATTTATCTTCTGTCCCCTCCAATTTTAGAAGTTGGGAGAAGCCCAAAGTCTCTTGAATGAACTGTGCCATCTGTCTGCTCTCTGTTTCCAAAGAAAGGTAAAGATGTTAGATTAAAACCAGATTCAGAGGTCTCCAGGCTTCTTCCCAGTACTATCCTGAGAAAGGGCTTCCTGCTGGCCAGTTTAGATAACTCTCCAGGCAAAGAGGTCACATATAGGCCATAGAGCCAGTTTTATGGGCAGACTAATAGGGCCAAACATTTAAGTGTCCAAGTGGAACCAGCACAAGGGAAAGTGGTGATGACCCAACAGAGGAACCAACAAGCCGCTGTGTACACACAGGTACTCCAAAAACGGGTCTCAAAGAGTTGAGAAAATCCCTTAATATATAAGAAAATTATGCATCCTGGAGCCCTCCCCACCCCACCACACAGGAACAGAATTCATAGCTCCCAGCACATTTCCAAACAGAGTCATGCCTCAAAGTGTTTTAAAACCATTGACTTTGTATGGTAATTCAAAAACATGTCAAGGGGTGAGGTCCTACTGCATTTTTCAGAGCAGAGATGTTCCAAAGTTGGTAAAACTAAGCACAGAACTCGTGCCTCAAGCAGTAGGGGTTAAGGGGAATGAAGGTAGTGGATTTGAGGAGTGTAGGTGTATATAGAGGCTTCACAGCTCCAGAAATGAAACATAAAACCCTCACACAGACACTTGCAAGAAGTAAGTAACAATTGTCAAGATCATTACCTTGGTTATTACTGTATCATGCCCTGGAATGGAAGTTAGTTTGCCTGAGTTCTAGGCCCCAGTCTACAACTCACATATATTTTGGCTTGGAACATTCTGGACCTGTTTTTCCATTTGGAAAATGAGTCTTCCAGACCTCCCCAGGAGACTGTCCTAGGGCTCAGATGAAGTAAGGAGCGTTCATATAGTTTGAACAATGAGAAACTCTAAGAGAGTTGAGAACCAGCAGGCAGCCCCTGCAGGCAGTCTGGTCCTTATTCATCCTCAGGAGCACCCAGGACCTGACTGTCTGGTGACTCTTCTCTTTTGCTGGCACTCTAGACTCTGCTCACCCTGCTATTGCTGCCAGGACTTTCTTTGCTGCAGTCCCAGCATTTTAGGGTCCTCAGGAGACTTAAGAGATGATAAAGAAGACCTCACTGACATTGCTGGCTTCGTGTCTGGCTGGATACCATGGTCTTGAGAATAAGTCCAAAAATGGACCTTTGGAGCAAGGCTTACACGAGTAGGAGAAAAATGCTGCCTCTGACAAGGTTTATTATTGTGGCTGTTACTGCTGTTCTTGGCCAATATTGTCATGGTTATGGTCCTGATGGCAAGCACTTCCTGTGAGCCACGCACTACACTGAGAATAGAGCGGACAGGTGGACATTCATTCCTCCCAACAGCCTATGAGGGAGTGGCTGGCATGACCCATTTTAAAGATGGTGAAACTGAAGGCCAGCCTTCCCTTGACCCCATTACAACTCCTATCACAAGGTGATAGGAGAGAGAAGTGGCTCTGGTCAGGTAAGGAGAAAGCAGCCCTCCCTGATGAGGATAGCCCTCTCTGGAAGATGCTTGTCTTGGGAGCATGTCTCCTGTCTTCTACTGGTGTCCTTTATATCTGGATACAAAGCCCATGAGAGTGTAAGGATTTGGGCTGAGCCATTCATGTTGGCATCATGGTGCCACTTGGGCCCTCAGTCCCTGGTCTAACATTAGAAGATTATCAAAATTACATTGCTTTTCATTATTGTCTTTACCCTCAGGATGGGATATGGAGTTAATCACACTCGAGCTCATGGCACAACATTATCACTGATAAGGTGAGTCATTCATTTGTTCTACTTCTTCCTTTTGATCCCTGTATTCCATTTCCATCTCTCTCCTCCCATAGGTAGCTCTTGTCCTGTGTTCAGTGGGATCTTTTTGTTCTACGTGTACTGCTGCTTTATGTTCATCCACTTAAATTTATGTAAGTCACAGTATCTTACCCACCTCATCCTATTTATTTTTTTTAACTCAAGATTGTGTTTCTAAGCTCCATATGTGTCAGTGGATACAGACATACACTAAGTGCATTCACTCCAACAAACTGGGTAGATTTCCAAGGGAAGGAGGATGAAGGCAAATAAGACAAAGGGCACATAGGTTGTGTCAACAAGTCAGTGCTAGAGTCCAAGAGAACAAAGGAGAAAGTTCTACCAAGGGAAGTAGCTCTGTGCCCTCTCTCCGGCATATACATTGACCTAGAAGTCCAGAAAGGACTCCCCCACACACCACACTCAGCAGTGTCAACCAGAGATGGGAGAAGGAAAAAAGGAAGGGGTGGAAGTCAAGCACGGTGGACACTGACCCAGTCATTTCCGCTCTGACAGACCCTCATCTTCTAGGGCCTCTGTGGTGCCCAACCTCCCACAAACCCATGCAGGCCACACTGCCCACAGCAGAGGGAGTAAAGCATGGCTGTGCACCTCCAGGCCACTTCTCGACTGGGTCAGAGGAGAGTTTTCCATGTGTCCTGGCCATAGCAACATTGCCTGAGATGTTGCCAAGTCTGGGGGATGGGAGTCATCAAATGTGGCCCAGCCCTTTTGGCAGCTCTTCTTGCCCTTTCTACGTCTACACAGAACCAGAGGAATGGGCTGATTTTTAATAAATCAAAACCAGTTTCATTCTTTAAAATTGAAATTTCACAGGTCATCAGCCTACTCCGTGTCCCGCTGACCTTGGAGAGGATGGAAAAATAATTGGAATCATATGAGCCAGTTTGATTAGGAAAGTGAATGTGGTTTGGAGCAAAGGCCTGGATTCCCTGTCCTTGGTGACTAACGTGACCTCCCCTTCCCTGAGCATCAATTCTTTAGAGATAAAGCTGCTTTCTTGCTCAGGGGACATTATCCCAACTTAAGGAGCAAGAGGGCACCTACTTCCCCAGAGGTCAAGACTGTTCACCACAGATCAGACAGTTGAAAAGTGAAAAACTCAGCCGTACCATGAAGTGTTTCCAAGCCTTTGACAGATGGCTGTCCCCTCCTCCATCACCCCCACAGAAGTGACCAAGATGGTAAAAAACACAACTTTATCAATAACCCTGAGGATCTGAGTTTGCTAGGAAAAGCTATTTCATGCTGACAAAGCATTGCAGAAAAGATAACATAGGAAAAGAGAGAGAGACTATGTAAAGCGTTCCTTATTAGGGTTCTTTGACATTGACTGGGAAATCTGAAGCATGATTCCTAATTCTGCAACAACTGTGTCAAGTCAGCTTGGGGTGGAGGGAGCAATGCATGTGCTAGGTCCCACTGAACTCATCAAGGAGTTGGTGAACTCCCAGGAATCCAGATCCTACACTCTTTTTGGACATCTGAAGCTAATATACGAAGAAATACGTTTCAGTAGTTAATGAATGCACACGGCTCTTCCTAAATGGAGTTGCCACCCAGAAGTTTTGGAAGTTGAGTGACCCGTTTAACTTAAGTGCCCTCTTCTAAGTTCTCAGACATCCTCTGCTCAGCTAGTCTCAAACCCCCAAGCCTCCCCTGCTCCCTCCCTCTAAACCCAGAAACACATCCATATCTTCCTTAGGGCTTGAGTGGCAATCTTCCTTCACTGACAAGAAAAGGTTCTCCAGTGAGACTCTGTAGCCGGTCACACAAAAAACCAACCTCCCTCTAGAACAAAGAATCAAGTCAAGTGTCTTCTAGGAGCACCTTGTAAGCCTGAAATCTCCCAGTTCCCAAACTCAGAGCGGGGAATTGGTGAGTGGTCACAGAATTGCCTCAGGCTGCCTGAGCTTTCCCGATAACCTGTTCTGACCCACAAACCAATCCTAGGGCTCTACCGACGGCAGACTGGCAATGACCTCTGACGCCGTGGACTTTCACAGCCCTATGTCTTGGAGCCAGGAGTGGCGTAAGCCAGATGTGCGTGCAAAACAGAGCTGGTAAAATGCTGAAGGTTTTTTTTTGTGTTTTTTTTTTTTTAATGCCTCTTCTTAAACATGTTTTCTCCAAGACCTCGAGCTATCTATTGCTTTTTTTTTTTAGGCTTAGTGAGGTGAACTACCTTTCCCCCATAGACCTCCCCTGCAAATTGCTTTTCAATAATCCCAACACAACCTGCTGGCAACCGCACACTACAGAACAATGCAGCTCGCAAATGCATCACCTGCAATTATAACTCTAGCTTTGATGTAAGTCCAATTTAAAGATAGAGAATCTGGGTCTAATTAAGGCAGCTCAAGCTCAGACTGATAAGGGCTACCTTCATTACAGCTCAAGTGAGCTGAAAGCAGTCCCAAAGACTCAGGCATTGGTTGGGACTACGTTCCTAGCCTTTCAAGACACATTTCAGTGTAAATCAGGATGGCAGTCTACAGTTGCTCCCGTGCAGAGTTTTTCCCTTCTTTCTTAGGTCCAAACACTTTCTTACTACCTGACAGAAACAATGACAAAGGGCGTGCCTGTATGCAAATGTGCTTACTCCGGGCCAATCCAAGGATGTCACCAGTACTTGAAATCCTCAAGGGGCTTCCCATTGTTTTAGAATAAAATCTCATATGCTTGCCACCGTCCCCAAGCTCCCTGCCGGGGGCTGGGCCCTATCTGCAGGTCCAGCTTTATCTTATTGCCCCCTCCCCTTGGTGGAGGATTCAGCCCTCCAGCCTCACTTCTGTCCCTTGACCCCCTGGAACTCTTCCTGCCCCCACAGTATTGGTATTTGCTCTTCCCTCTGCCTGGGATCCTGTTCTCCTTGCTTTGGGCATAACTGGCTCCTTCTTATTGTCTCAGCCCCAATTCCACCTGCTGGGAGAGATCTTCCGTGACCACTGCATTTATAGTAAGCATATCCCCTTCTCTGCATCTTCCTGTTCCATTCCTCCTGGTGTCATTTCCTTCACCTTCTGATCATTCCTCTCTCCGACTCAGGTTCCATGGGAAGTTCCATGAACACGCATTCAGTACTAAGTAGACAATTTTTTAAAAAAATTATGAAATGAAAACATTGACAAAAGACCAGTGGCCTCTTGTTAAGGGATTGACACGTAACACAGAAATACCGTTTCCACAGTGCACAGAATGTGGGGGTTTCAAGGGGTGGTGGGCGGCCCCGACGCCCCCTGCCATGGAAAAACTCCCTCTCTGGGGTCATCATTGAGTGCCCCCAGCCTCTGCTAGGACACCTCTGGCGACATACAGTCTCATCATGAGCCAGGGGAGCCCATTTTCTGCAAAGCTGTTCTTATCCCCACGAAGGAACCCGTACCACCCCTTCTGCCGAAAACCTGCTGCGCGAGGGCTCCTCCCCGTGGTTCCTGGCTCCTCCCACCGGCTCCTCCCACGCTCCACACCCAGAGGCCGCATTTGGAATCCTAAGGGTGCACAGGTTGCTGGTGATAACGTCTAGAATGTACTGAGCACCTAGCACTGGTCACGCGCCGTGCTACGTGCTGCAAACACTGACATCCTGTCATCGTCGCCGCCACTGGGAGGCGGGTGCTGTTATGCGTTAGGCCCATTCTGTAGGCAGGGAAACGGCGCACACAGAGGTGAGGTAACTTGTCCCGAGTCCCACAGTGAGCTCAGGAGGAGTCAGCCCAGTTCTGCCTCCATGTCTCAACCCACCGTTCTCATTTTGCTCCATTTTTAGTGGAGCAAAGACCTCAGAAGACCTTGGAAGCCAGGCCTGGCTCGCCAAGCGTGTCAGAAGGAAGATTCCAGAGCCAAAGTGGATGTTTCTGCATAGCGTGGGCTACAGTTAATTTGTAAGCATGAGGCAGTTCAGTGCCCTTCCCACCCGAGCTTCGAGCACTACTGAAGGGAGTCTGAGAGGGGAGGCAATGATTAGGGGGAGCTGGCTGGGCCTGCGTTCAGCCCGGGGAGCCCCGTGGCTGCCCCTGCCCATGAGCAGCGTGAAGGATTTCACACTCGGGCGGCCCAATCAGTTGGATGTATCTCTGCTTAAAAATCACTGGGATAAAATGTTTCCTTCTCTGTAGTCAGGGCATGTTCTTGGCCCTTCAGGGGTCCTTAGAAAAGAGCTGATTTTGTATTTAAGAGTAAAGCATCACTTATCAAGAATTTTTAAATATATTCTCCAGCAATTGAGAGATGGCATCGGCCTCAGGAGCTCCTGCAAGAGACGCCTCTGAGGGGGTTTGGAGGCACCCACGGGGCAAAGGAAGGGCCGCTTTCAGGCTCTTGGTGGAGGAGAGGGGACTCCAGGGTGGGCAGTGATGTCCCTGTAGGGGAAGGAGGCCTGAGGTTCAAAAATAGCAGGAGGAGGGCAGAACCCAGGGCAGTTAGGCTCCAGGGGAGTTCTGGGGTCGCCATGCAACAGGAGGCCAAGCTCCTGCGGGTCATGTAGTCCGCTGTCTAGAGGGCTCCCGGGCCCCCTTAGTGGGTGCTGGGAGCAGAGGTGGTGCTGCGACTCTTCAGCTCTACCACCCAAGCACCCTCAGGGCCTCCCACCTGCCTTAGAAAATGACTTTGCAGGTTTTTAACTCAAGAACACGGTATAAATGCCAAGACAACACCCCCATTTCGATCCAGGGGGTTTTAGCGGTAGTTGGTATGATTGCAGAACATGGGGGGGCATCGCTGTTATCCAGCCCATACGCATGGGGGGAGAGAGGCTGGATTTAGTCTTGGCGTCAGGAGGGCCACAAAGGGTCTTTCTGCCCTGAAGCACTGTCAGGGGCCTGGGTGGGAGGGGCCAACAGGGCTATTCCTGTCATCCTCTCTTGCTGGGGGGCCCCCCCGGATCTGGAGAAATCCATGGCATTTTTACGGGAAATTTCGTGATGTTAAATCCTTCAGGGAACTCAGACACTGACCTGACCTACCTGTGCATAGCTAGAATAACCAGTTCGGGCACACAGCTGGCCAGGGTCTGGCAAAAGCCCAGACAGAGTCCAAATACTTGTTTTCCTGGAGAATCTAATCTATTCAATCAAGGAGATTGATTCTTTGTCCCTAAAGGGCCATGAGAAGCAGCTTCCTTTGTGATTACTGTTTTTCTGGAAGCCTTATTCCCCCTCCCCACACACACACCCGGCAGCCATTGTCTCCAAGAAAAGCATGGCATTTTCCCCATATTGAAAGCAAGGGCAGCTTTTTTTTTTTTTTTTTTTTTTTTTAAGGGTATAACTTAGAAAAGAGAGGTGCACAGCCCATCACAGTGCCACTGCCCACCGCTGCTCTTTAGACCCTTTCTAGGCCAGGAAAGAAGTTTCTGGAACAACCCCCATCCTCTGCATGCTCAGAGGAGTTAATCTCCTTATTACAGCTCTCTCCTGCAGTGATCTGAGCCTAAAATAATAGTTGATGATCTTAGTCAATCACTGAATTGACTGTCATCTTTATTAAGAGGAAAATGGTGGTGATTTCACATTTCAATAGAGTTTTTGAAGACAAAAACAAGATTCATAATAGTTTGAAAAGATGGTAAAATCTAAAAAAAAAAAGGTAGATTCAACTACTCGTGAATTTTTCAGATGAATGGCTCATACACTTGTATAAGAAGTAAAAATTAATAACAGGCAGGTGAATAATTATAAGTAAATAAATAAATAAGACAGAAAGTAGATGAAATCATCCCTTTCCCAAAGATGGTAGACGTGATGCGGGCATGGGGATGGGGCTCTACCTACCCCTAAAAAGTAAACCAAATGAGGCAACTATCTGTGTGATCCCATTCCCCCCAATATTCAGATAATTGGAGCTACCTTTCCTAAATGGGGCAGAGGGCTGGGTTTTAGAAGGTTTTTTGTAGGATCATAATCTGCCAGCAGGTGCCGACTCCCAGGTGGAACAATTAACCAGGAGTGCCCCCAACAGTCCCCTAGCAGGTGGGAGGAGAGAGTTGACCTGAGAGAGTCATTGACATCTGTCTCCCACACATTGGAAGATCACGTCAAGATTTCTACTGCTTCCTTCCCAAAGGTCGTTAGCTGAGTCTTTAGGTATGTTCAATACTTTCAAACTAGGAGACAGAGGAGCCAAGTCGATGCCATTGTGCCCATATCTGTTCATATGGAAACTTTTCAAATACTAACTGTGCTGAAACCATCCACCCCAGCCAGTGCCTTCCCCTTGCATGAAGAATGGAGCCCATCCATAAGTCTATCTGATGGTCAAATCCTGCCCTACACAAGCCTCAGCCTACCTGGGGAGGGCATGCCGTGCCGAGCAGGGGCAAGATACAGCTTTCCTTGCGGTCCAGTGATGTCTTCTCAAGAAGGCAACCCCCTCCCAGAGGGCGGAAGCACTCTTATCAGATGTGTGGTGTCGTGGACCCCCCAGGCCCCACACTGGTGGAAGGTTCACCCTGTTTGGTGACAAGGGGGCACTGTCACTGAGAACTTGAAAACACCCAGCTGTCACCTCTCCTGACCCTCAAGTGGTCCTACACGGTGTGATTGCTGATTTGCCCTAAACTCACTGACCTGAGCACCAGTCTGGTCCTCAGTTTCCCCACCTGTCAGGTACGATTAGAAGAAATAGTTTCCAAGGAGACCCCAGGAGTATGTATTTTGAAGGGCTGCGCTAACAAATCAGCACAAATTGGGCAGCTTAAAACAAGAGAATCGTATTTGCTCACAATAGTGGAGACCAGGAGTCCAAAATCAAGGTGTTGGCAAGGCCATACTCTCTCTGAAGGCCTCAGGGGAGAATCTTTCCTTGCTGCTTCCTAACTTCCCATGACTGTGGGAATCCTTGGCTTTCCTTGTCTTCTAGCTGCTTCTCTTAAGCCTCCATCTCTGTCCTCACATGTTCTTGTTTTCCTGTCAGTGTCTGTCCAGAATTTCCTTCTCTTTTTTTAAATTTATTTTTTTGAATTTCTTCCACTTATAAGCATGTAAGCCATTGGATTAGAATCGTCTTAACCCAGTATGATCTCATCGTATCTTCATGAAAAGACCCTATTTCCAAATAAGGTGACCTTCAGAGTTGTAACATACCTTTTTGGGGGGGTACCAAAGCCAGAACAGAGACTCTCCATTTCCCTTCCGTTATATTGAATTATGGGTTTTGAAGCAGAATTTGGCATTTCGGTTGGCTTCCATGTGACCACAAGGAATGTTAAGTTCGTGCATTTTCTTTTAGGTCAAGGGAAAAGTTAAGCCACCTCTGCAGAGATTCAGGGCTTTTATCAAAAACAGAGAGTAATTTGAGACAAAAAGCCCCTTGCCACTTTTCTAGAATCTTCTTCAACCCTTTACTTTACAAAATGAGAAGTGACCTGAGTTAGCATAGCCACAGTTGAAGAGGCAGCACCATCTAGGGGCTCAGGGCACTCTGCTTGGCAGCTGTGGCTTTGCCTCCTTCTAACTATGTAACCTTGAGCACAAAACGTCACCCCCTAACTCTGGGGATGATGGAGATAGAACAGTAGTCGACTCATAGGATTAGAGTAAAGACCCGATAAAGTCATAAAGAGTATAAATGCTGTTGTCGTGCTCCTAGACGTCAGTAAGGGTTGGGTCACATTTAGTGATTGTCAGGGTTGGGTCACATTTAGTGATTGCCATTGGCAGGTTTCTGCTGGCCTGGGAGGGCACACTGTTGGATCAGAAAGTGTGGGTCAGTAGATTTCTGCAAAGTTGGCAAGTTGGGTTGATCTTATGACCCGAAGGCCCCCTGGGCAGGATATGCTTCCAAGAATTCTGAACGCTTAATGACTCTTAATGAGCCCCTGCCACATGTCCCAGCTAGTGTCGAGTGCTTTACTTTCCTATCTTTGTGAACCTAAAATGAACCTAAAAGGTAGGGACTTGTTCATCCCCATTCTACAGATGAGAAAAGTGAGGCCCAAGCATTTGGGTCATTTGCTCGAGTCACACAGCCAACCTGGCATCACTATGCTTCAAACCCAGACAAAATGAAATGTTAACCCCCGAGTTCTGCGGCTGTGAGATTTCCACACCGGGGCTGTCTCCTGGAGAAGAACTAGGTCTGGAATGGAGTGCTCCTGCCTTAGGCTTCAGGAGATGAGCTGACCATGCCCCGAGCACGGAAACCCGGGCAGGACCCAGCGCAAGGTACATACTGGAGGGAGAAAACCCCTCGCCCAGGGCCTGGTGAGCTCTGCTCATCCCTAGCCCGTGGCTTGCTCTCCAGCCTCTGGGTTCATGGTCCCCACTCCGTGTTTCCTCTCTCTTTTCTCCACCAGGGAGGAGCCATGACCATTCTATCCTCCTCATGCTGCATGCAGGGACCGGCCCCTGGCAGCCAACAGAAACCCCCCCACACACATGAGAGTGACTGCTCCCATGCTGGAGGGCAGAGTTCTCCCCATCCCCAGGCAGAAACACGCAGGGGTGTAAGCCGAGCCTTGTGGGGTCACAGTTGGCCATTGGGCAACCCTGGGCCTCACGCCTCATGCTCCCAGCTCCCTGCACAACCATTGGCACCTCTGAGGCTAAGGGCCTGAGCACCACTTGGAGTCCAGTAGCCACCCCAGGGCTGGACATTGTGAGTTTCACTGGGGGGTCCCCCTTCTCTATGGCACAGCCAGAGAGCCCAGGTGGGGTCGGTGGGGGGGATGCTGGTGGAAGGGGGTCACCAGGCTGCAGCCCAGAGATACCTCCCCTCCCGGCTGCCTACCTGCCCCAACCCCACTGTCCTCACACATCCGTTTCCTTCCTGCCCAGCTGACAACTTCGACTTAGCTCCACCCACACACTCAAGGTGGCCCGAGGCAGGAACCCAGTTGCCAGGGCAGTAGCGGGGAGCACCTGGTCCATCAAGAAGTCGGTCTTCTGCCCAGCATAGTGACTATGTTCCTCCTGATGGGGCAAGTTATCAGGTCTTCCCCAAGTGTCTGTTTCTTAATCTATTAAATGGTGTAATACCATCCTCACCATGTGAGAAGCAAAAGGATACAAAGAGCTCCCCAAAGCGCTCAGTACAAAGCCTGCCACTTACAATGGATGCTGTTTGCATCTCCATCATTGGAAGGGAATGTTCCTGAATTTGGAAAGGGCACTTAGCTGCAGTTCAGGGAAGAGGGATGGGACACAGGGCTGACCCAAGGACTCATGGGGGAAGGTTTTTTTTTCCCCCCCACGGCTCTCACTTTTCTGCTCTGGGCTTTGCCAGAATGGGAAGGGAAGAACGGAACATCTGGACTGGGAAAAGAAGTTGGTGATGATGAGCATTAGAAAGAGAAACTGACCTTCCCCCACGTCTGGCTGGGGCTGAGCTAGAAACCGGAGATGCGCGTCATCGAGGCTGTACCACAGCCCAGCACAGCCGCCGAGGGCTCTCTCGTTGTGCAGAAGAGAAAGCTGAGGGTTGCTGATCGTGAGAGACGTGCCCCAATCCGCTCACCTGGCGAGGCGGTTGGGTTGAGATTTGAACGCAGCTCTGGCTGACCTTCTCCACGTGGATGGGAGTTTCACACTATGAGGAGGACACAAAGCTGGCTGAGGGAAAGCTACCTCCCTGACATAAACCTCAACCAAGGCGAGAACTGGAAAGCACCTTTATCACTTAGTCCAGTGCTCCTTTTGTAGATTAGAAAACCAAGCTCAGAGAGGTTAAGTAACCTGCCCAAAGACACACAGAGAGCTGGTGACAGGATGAGAACCAGAGCTCAATTCTGCAACATCATGCTGAGTCACTTCAGAATGGTCTATGAACTCCTACTGCTCAGAAATAAAGACCTGAATTTGGAAGGAAAAGAGATCTTTAAAATGCACAGGAAGAAAATTCCAGGGTGAATAAGTACTTAGTGAGTGCTTGTTTATGTAGCAGGAATTGTACAAACTGTGTTACACGATTCTGTCCCTCCCTCTCCCCTGCACCCTCCACACACTCCCTGTGCCCAAACAGGTACTGTAGTCAACATCGCCACCTGACAAGTGAGGAAACTGAGGATCAGGGAGGTCAAGTAACTCACCCCAGGACACAGAAGTTTAGAAGCTAGGTTTTGAACCTGGGGCAGGTCCTTTGAGCGGCTTCCTTGGCCACAAGGCATGGATTAGAAGATCCCACCATTCCATAGAAGTGTCAGAGGTGGACATACCTGCCACATCACCAGCCTCTCCTTCCCATCCGCTGGGGCCAGTTTTCTGCTCTTACCTGTATTCATCAACAGACATCCCTCACCAACTCTCTCATGAGGAGACAAATACTGTCCCGAGCTCTAGGAACCCAAGGACGAAGAAGGTGGTGCTCTGCCTCCAACAGTCCCATTGTCTGCTGGGTGAGACAGATCAGAGACAGGAGGTGATGGTCCCAGATGATAGAAGGACAATGGGTGACAGGGGCCAAGTGGGGAGCAGCCCACAGACAATGTAGCATTGAAGCTCTATTTCTGGGAAATGTGGAGGATGAAGAGGAGTGTACCCCAGCAGAAGGGAGAGCATTTCCTGCCAAAGTCATGGCATATATATGAGCACAGGGACATAATAGGAACAGGCAGATCTGAAAACCATGAGAAGAGCAGCCTGGATTTCTGGCATCACCTAACCTTGGTGCACTCAGAGCTCACCGCCCCATGGCTGTCCCATCCCCACGGCTGAGATCTCAATTTCTGACAGGTAGACGGGCTTTTCCGGAGGTTTGAGTCATTTATCTGCTTGACTGTCGCCCACACATCAAGATTCTGAGTCATGGCATCTCTTGACTTTCATCCTACCAGCTTCCAAATTTTGGAGGGCCCAGACAGCTTGTAAATCTACCTTAGGATCCCTGTTCTCCAGCACCATGCTGGGCATGTAACAGGTACTTAAAATATGAGCAATAAAGAAGTCCTATCCTGCCTGGTTTCTCTTGGGTCCTCTGAGGACTGTGCCCACGTGTCCAGAGAATACTCAGGACTGCTCCCCAGGCTAAGGGCTCCAGAGCTCTCTCTCTAGAGTCTGCTTCTGCCGAAGTTCATTCTTTGTCTCCTGCTCACAGCCTTCTAGGGTCACTGTCTGAGCAGCCCTGGCTTTCTGAGCCGCTGCCCCCTCAATGGGAAGGGTAGGCCACTCAATGGTTCATGGTGGCTTCAAGGGGGTCCTGAAACCCTTGGCACTGCACACAGTCTGTTGGTCCGTGTGCATATGTGTGTTTTATGATTCAGTATGGTGGTTGAGGGGCCAGGCTCTGGAGCTAGACATCTGGGTCCAAGTCCTGACTTGACTACTCACTGAATGTAATGGGTTGATGGAGTTTTCCAAAAAAATATATGTTGAAGTCCTAACCTCCAGTACCTCGAAATGTGACCTTTGGCAAGCGAGCCCTTGCAGTTGTCTGAGTTAAGATGATGTCATTAGGGTGGACCTTAGCCCAGTGCGACTGGGACCTTTGGAAGCAGAGGGGAAAGGAAGCCTCAGAGAGAGGCCCAGATGATGAATGCGTGGAAGTGATTCAGCGGCGAACCAAGACAAGCCAAGAAAGCCAGCAAGACCAGAAGCTCAGAGCAAGACCTCGAACAGATTCTGCCTTCCAGCCTTGGAGAGAGCAAGGCCCTCTCATGAACACTTCGACCTCAGACTTCCAGCCTCCAGAGTCATAAGAGAATCAATTCCTGTTGTTGAAAGTCATTCAGTTGTACTTTGAAAATTAATACCCAAGTATGGCTGTGACCAAGTTAACTGAAGTTCCTGTGGCTCAATATTTGCACTTGGCAATAGTGATTAGTATCTTCCTTCCAGGACCGGTCAGAGATTAGACAGTCCCTTGAGGCACTCGGCATAACTCTTGGCACATAGTAAGTGTTCAGGAAAGCTTGCCATCATCCTCACTTGTTTTTGTTTTTTAAATATGGAGAGAAGCCATGGCCTTCATCTGATTCTCAAATAAGTTATGTCACAAAGAAAGAGTTAAAAAACACTGCCCTAGGTTTGGGGTTTTCTGGGTGACTCAGTTGGTTAAGCATTCAACTCTTTGTTTCAGCTCAGGTTATGATCTCATGGGACGTGGGATTGAGCCCCATGCTGGGCTCCCTGCTCAGCAGGGAGTCTGCTTGAAGATTCTCTCTTGCTGTCCCTCTCCTGACTGGCAAGCATGCTCTTTCTCTTTTTATCTCTCTCAAATAAATAATTAAATCTTCAGAGAGAGAGAGAGAAAAAAAAAACAACAAACAAGCCCTGCCCTAGACCTTTCCATCTATGGGTGACTGCAGCAGAATGGGGGTCCTCCACCTTCCTCCAGCACCTCTGCCCCATGATTGGTGAGTGCTGTCCTACCCTGTCACAGGGGAAAGAGATCCCTGTGTGTCCCCTCTATGCCCCCTCTTTCCCAGGGCAACACTGTTCCTCGTGATTCACACATATTGTCTGTCTCACGGTGTGCTGATAGCCACTCCAAGGGGGAGAAAAATAATGATCTCCGTTTTAGAGATGAGGAAACCAAAGCATCATTCACTCATGCTCCCTCCTGCTAGAGAGGTCATGTATCATCAGCTCAGCTAGGTACACACCTCAGGAGACCATGACCCTTGGTTGATCTGACCCAGTGGGTAGACAGAGTTGGGGATCTTAGAATCACAAAATCTTGGAGACGAGTTCTCAACAAAGGTCACAGCTTGGCCATAAAGAGGTACTAATTTGGTGTCCAGTAGGAAGTCAAAAAGGTTTAAGAAATAGAATGGAATTAGCCCCTGGCTTTTCACGTAATCATGGAAAACTACGTCACAGGCCGCCAAGTTACAGACCGTTCCTACTAATTTTGCTGTGCCTGCGAACGCATCCATTTCTATCCACATCCCCTCAGCAGATGATGCTAATGAATGGGTAGGTTCATGCTATGAGAAGGCAGGCACCGTGTCACCCAGGTATTTCCTTTTTGGCTTCTGCTACTAAAAATGTCTAGTCCTGGTCATTGCTTGAGTCTGAAAATCTACTCAGCCAGGTTTCTCAAAACAATGACTCTTTTTCCCACCTCCATGAGATGATCTTGGCTTCCTTTTACTTGACTGAACATAGTGTTTTCAGGCCTGAACTTCCTAGAACCATTGAGGGAACCTCGGGGAACAAACCCTAAATGCACAGAGTTATAATGAGACAGATTATTTGCTGAAAGTCCCCAGGAGATCGGCAGGAAATGGGGTTTTCCTGGATGGCAGAGCCACACCTGGAAGAGACAGACAGAACACAGGAAGCCTGGTATGAGAGAAGGCATGTGGCCAAGTGATGATTCCCCCACCCCCACACCTGAGAGAGGTGTGTGTGCCCATATTGGCCACCTGGTATGTTTGGAGCTTGGCAAAAATCCTTGATTCTTTCTCAAAATCAGTTCAATCCTTTTGACAGATGTCGTGAGTTGGTTTGGTCCCCCAAAAGTCAAACTTATTGTCAACTTTTCATTAAAAATAACCACAAAAACTTATCTCTCTAACATCTTAATTATCTAAGTGAGGAAATGGCCAAAGCTGTGTCCTTGTGTGGGTCAGAGCAGATCACAATGGAGACATGATTGATTTTTTTTTTTTAACTGGCAGGATGTACTGTCTTTTTCTTGGGATGGAAGAATGAATTTAAATATGAATCATCCAATGTGGGTTTCTAACTGGGTTGAGATCACAACAAGGGTGCCTCTCCTTGTCCCTGGACCCGCCCCACCTGTGTTGATATGGGCCCCGTCTTCACCAACCTAGGATTTGGATTCAGATAGTGTGGGGGAATCTTTTCTAGAAAAAAAAAAAAAATCTTGAGAAGAATTATTTCAGGAGACAGCATTTCTGCTCCGTCCCAAATGTATCTTTCCTGAGTTCGTTCAGCACTTCCTTCCTGGATGTGTGATAAGACACCAGATGTGAGCAGAGGCCTGGTCTCCATCCGGAAAACATGCTGACATCCGTGATCTCCTCAGTGGTGTAGGAAGAGGGTCACAGAGAGCTCAGTCTGCTTCCTTACATAGTCTGACATCCCAGGGTCGCCATCCCAATGCAGGCCAAGTTGTGATCAAAGAGCAAAGCAAGGCATGCTAGACTCCAACACCTGAGTTATGGTTGCTCAAGAGCTTTGAGGTTCAGCTTGGCAGAGCGAGAAGAGCTGAGCCACACCCCCTCACCTGGATGCTTTAAATATAAAGAAATTCTCTGGATGCTTGGGACCCCTTCCTAGTGTGACTCACATTTCAGGTTGTGGGTCTTTCTTTACAGCTACAGTCTAAATGTTTTTGTGTCCTTAAAATTCAGTGTTGAAATCCTAATCCCTGAAGGCAATGGTATTAGGATGTGGGACCTCTAGGAGGAGTTTTGGATCACGAGGGTGGAGCCTCATGGGATTACCACCCATATAAAAGAGGCTCCAGAGAGCCCTCTCAGCCCCTTCCCTCGTGGGTGGACATGGTAAGAAGTCTGTAATCTGGGAGAGTGTCCTCTCCCGACCATCCTGGTACCCTGATCTGACTTCTGGCCTTTAGAACCCGAGAAATGAATATCTGTTGTTTATAAGCCACCTAGTTTATGGTATTTTGTTATAGCTGCTCAAAGGGACTAAGACAGTTATCACTGGCCCACCAAGTTATCACTTCTCCAAGTCAGGGAGTAGGTTTCCCTCACAACCTTCTCATATACTTGGAACTTTAAAAAAAGAGCCAACCACTTTTATAATAAACTTTAAGGGGATAAAAGACACAGCTCCATTCACCAAACCTCCCATCTCTGATGGACTCAAAGGCTGTGCTGAGAAACATCCATCCCCATGAATCCACTACCCACAAATAAAGAGGATGAGCTTCCGAGAACCAAGTGATTCCCCAACTTTATTCTAGACGTTTGGAAATAGCAATGATGATTTTTTTTCTTCTTTAGAACAAAGTGGCTACAGCCACTTCCCCACAACTCCATAGCCATTGTCCCAAAATGCACCATCTAAATATTTACCATAGTGTAATGTGGGGTCAGCTCAAGTTCATTAGTTTTTCTGATTACCCCCGGCATTTGGTGTGAGATGGAGTGCCGCAGATACTGTAAATATTTACAGACTACTTGGATTAGTGAGTCTGGCTGTGGCTCCAAATGGCTCACCCCATCTCTCTCCCGTGGGCAGGACAGGCACCAGTACTCATACGCCGAGTGAAAAACCCACAGGAACGTTCTAGGCCGCTCCAGGCTGAGACTGTCACTCACAGAAGGCACAGCAAAACAGAGGGGCCCTGAGCTTTGTGTTTCCATAATGGAAGCACCTTTAATTATTCATAAACACAGGGGTTCAACGCTATTTATAGTATTAAAGTTAATCATTTATTTAGCACAATTTCTCCCAAACCATTCAAGATAACCTTTATAATTCTCATTAAGCAGCAACTTGTAATAATTAGAACTTGTTCCTTTTCTGTCTTCCTGGCCGGACCATAGATGTCCCAAGGGCAAAGCCAGGATCTGACTGGTTTGCTGCTTTGTCCTGTGCTTCGAACAGTCTCTTCCATAGTAGGTGCTTAATACATATTTATAGACTGAACACATCCACTTAGACGTTTGCTTTTCACTCGACTTTCAGAGACATACAGACAAGACAGCGTTTTGAGGTTTGAGCGCAACTTGGTTAAGCTCCTAAATTTGAGCTATTTCTTTAAGTTTCTCTACATGGTAGATTTGGGTCTTCTAATGAGCCCTGAGCAGAGAATTAGGAGACCATGTACCCTTTCTGCCACTAACCAGCTGTGTGCTTTGAACCAGCACTTACTTAGAACATTGATCAAAAGTTGTTTGCCTGGAGTCTTTGCATCCCCTAGAGATCCAGGGCTGGACCTCAGGGGCTCTAAAACTCCTGAAATTGTCTTCATAAATGTGCATGATCCAAATGTGCACTTCTCTTTGATGACAGAGGGTCTGTAGCTTCTACTAGATTCTATGAGGACTCCATATATCTCTTTGTTTCTTTAATAACTAAGGATGGTGGTGGGACAGACCAAATCAGGCCTGCCTGATGGGTAATTCAGGGTTACCCACATCACACATACCCTCTCCTAGCCCTGGTCACCCTTTCCAATGGTTCCTCTGACCAGAACTGAGGACTCAACAATTGGTTCAACACATGGGCCTTTCCCACTCAATGTTCGAGCCCATGCTGGGCTTTTCCTTTCTCATCTTAAGTAGAGTGCACAACATTGTACACACCTTGTCTGTCATGTGCCGAAGCAGTAGTCTCTTCTCCCTGGACCTGCCTGCACTGTGGTGGGATGTTTTTGAGGAAAGAAACACAGGTGTCATTCTAGGGTTGTGAGGCTACTGACACAGGGTCTACGTCCTCACTCTGTGGAGAGCAGCAGTGAGCGGAATGAAGCTGTGGACCCTTGCGGCCCAGAATTCCAGCCAAGGAATAGGTGTTTGTGGTGGGGGGTCAGGAGGACGTAGTTAGCCCCACTAATATTTGACCATTAGCCTGTCTTCCCCTGAAGTCCCCAGACATCTCCATTTCTAAGACCCATTTAAAAATGCAGTGAAATCACTAGACATGATGGGATTTGGGATCGGTGATACATTTTGAAGGTTATCAACCGACACTTTTAAGTAAGTTGTGGCTTCTGCAAGCCCACAAAAATCTGTCGCTTTTAGGAGGGGAGTCGTTTGACTTCTGTGAGCTTTTGTTTCTCATTTCCGAAATGAAATGGTTGGTCTCTATCAAACAAACAGGCTTCATTTCCAGGGTAATTCTGGTTGCCAAATAAGATTTGCTTCTGAAATCTTATTCTTTATGTGGATCATCCAGGAATCTTGTCAAATGCAGATTGTGGGGTAAGGCTTAAAGTTCTAAATTTCTCCTAGGTAACGCCAACACTCCTGGCCCCTGGAGTGCTTTGGGGAGCAAGTTCTAAACTGTTCTATTGGAAGCATTTTGAGGTTAGTCAGGAGCCCATGAGGAAATAGGAACAAGCCTGAGGAGGGATGGCTGTCCAAGAAATGAAAGAGGTGGAAAATGGAGGTTGAATTACAATAGAACTAGATGTTTCTTAAGGGGGTTTCAACATCTAGCATGATCATTCTCAAAGTTGATCTCTTGACCAACAGCAAGAACATTGCCTGGGAACTTGTTGAAGGGCTGGATTCTTGGACCCCATCCCATAGCTACTGAAAATGGCTTCCGGTTCTCTTGAATTTGGCACACCCTCCAGGCGATTCTGGTGCACACTCAAGTGTGAGAACCACTGATCCAACATACAAGTCTTCTGCAGAGTCAATGACTGTCCACTGAGGTCACAAATAAGCACAGGTGCAGCCTGAGAGGCTGGGTGTCCCAAAGGAAGAAATGAGTACAGATAGGAGATCCAAATAACACCCCTCAACCTCTTTTTCTGTTGAGGAATCTGATGAAACATTGTTCTATTGAGTGTACTTCACACTGCTTGGTCTTTTCCAGTTAAATTTATCTTTCAACCCATAAATTGTGTATCTGGTTCATGTCTTTAAAACTAATCAGAATGTAACACAATGGCATGATCTACTAGTCATTCCCATAACCTTGGGAATTGGGCCAGAGGAGCCCTCAATGAGGTTCCATTTTGTTCACAGCTAGCCAGAAACCTGAGTCTTAAGCTTAACTAACAATATTTTTCCTGATCAGAAAATATTTTTCTGTATTGCTTAGGCATTTTAAACAGTAGGCCCCAGAGAGAGTTAGATGCTTAAACTTTGAGGTCAAAGTAGAATTTAATTCAAAGGAGGTTAACAATGATAGTTCAACTGTCAATGACTCCTTCACATGAAGGAAAAATCATCTACACACTGAAAAGTGGAAATGGACTCTCTCCTACTTCATCAGCACAACTCTGGGAAAAGTCCTAAAAATCAAGTAAAACAACACTCAGGTGTGAAACAGATTATGGCTCACAGCTGGAGGCAAAGAAGTTGCAATTCCGTCCAATTACACCAATTTAATTGGGTGTTAAAAAAATCTTAGGTCCCACCAGTAGTTCTCTGGCCAGACAGCAGTCTGCAATGAAGAGAAGTGGCACCTCTGCTTATTAGGACTTGTGATCTGGGGCCGAGGAGAGAAAGCCCAACACATTACTTAGAGGGCCCCAAGGTGGGCACCATTTTGACTTTGGGGATGAACTTGACAATCAGTTTGACTACTGAGGCTCTTTTCTAGGGCTTGCAAGGACACTGTTTGAACGTGGCAACTTCAAATTCTTTCAGTCCACGGACTACGAGGAAAACCCTTGTATTTGGACTCTCCTGCTCACTTCTTACAAATCTAGGAACAACTCCCCAAATATGTGAAAAATTGGGCAGAACCTGAAACCCAACTTTAGGAAGAAGGTGGAGAAAACTTATGCTATCTCAATATCGTGGCAACAGTTGGCAGCCAGTACAGATGTTCATAAAGAATTTCTAATGACATGGGGAAATGCTTGGGATATAACATCGATACGTTCTCAACAATGTCCAAAAAGCATGAAAAGTAGTCAAAATTTGTAAGTGATTTCCATTTAATGACCAATTGATAGACAACGTTTTTTCTTTATCTTGTTTTACAGTGTTTTCTAAAATTCCCCCAACTTCACCTATTATTTTATACACAGAAATAAAAACAATTCAATAAACAATTTTGCTTTTACTCAGATGTGCTATTTTAATCTGATGGCTCTATTTTCTGTAACTGGCTCGCACATTTTTTTTTTACTCCTTAGCTCCAAGTCATTCTTTCCCCCTGGCATTCGCTGCCTGCTCCTCTCTCTTTATCGGAGCCTTCCCTACCCTTCACCCTGTTGGGCCCTCTGTTCTTCCAGGGAAGTGACTGGGACCCTGCCAGTCAGAGAGAATCCCCTCTCCTGAACACCCAAACCACCATCTCATACACACCTATTTCGAAGCTTTGGAATATGAGAGATCTCTATTGTCAGTGTGTCATCTTCATGCTTTGACCGCACCCCAGATGAGTTGCCTCTGAATCTGTGGGGTGGGGTCCAGGCACTGATACTTTATAACGTTTATGAGATGGTTCCTACGTATAACCAAGCTTGGAAATCACTGATCAGAAGTCGAAAGTCGCCTCCTGTATAGATGGCAATGATCTGGCCAATTCTAATTCAAATATCCATCAAGCTAACCCTATATAAACCATTCAGGTTTCCCAGAAATACTGGTGTGGCAGTGTTTAACTAATATTATTTTTATTACCACATTAACTATGTTTCTGAGAGGCACTTGAACACCAGGGTCACATTGCTTTTTTTTTGTTATTTGTTCAGATATATTTATTTTGAGTTCCACAAGGGTTGTCGGATTTAGCAAACAAAAATAGAGAATGCCTCATTAAATTCACATTTCAGACAAACAGTGGATAATGTTCGAAGGGTAAGTATATCCCAAACTATATTATCTTAAAATTATATTGATCAATCATCCATAATACAGATTTAACTGGGTGTCTGTATTTTATCACACAATCCCAGGTTCAAGAAATTGAGTTTTTGTACCAATTTCATATTCCATAGTGCTAGCGTGGAGCCTTCAGAGAATCAAGGATGAAACCCCCATACGACTGAATTGCTAACTTTGGAATAAACTCATCCCAGAATCAGCTGAGAGAAAGGCCCTCCCTTCCAGGATTTTCACTGACTGTTAGTAACATTTTCCTTGCAGGAGTATAGCTGAGGCCAAAATACAAATATCGCCTCCAGCCTGCACCTGGGGTTTGAGAATCGCTAGTCTACACTGGGCAGCAGCTCAAAGCGGGAGGTTCTGAAATGAGACAGTTCTGGGTGTGGCTCTCCTCGCTCCCTGCTAATGTATAGTTTTAGGCAAGTTAATGAACTTCCTTGAGTCTCAATTTTCTCACCGGCAACATGGGGAAAGTAACACGCTTTTACCTAATGGATTAGTTTTAAGATGAAATGAGACCATGTTTTGAAGTTCTTGGCATAGAGCTTGAGTCATTTTTCAGATAATAGGAACATTTTGTTCCAATTCAGCCAGCAAAAATCCTGACGGGCTTACTTCCTTGGACAGCCCAGCTACCCTTCTGGTCCTGATCCTGCCACTTCTGATATAAGCAGACCGTCATGACTGGGAAGGGGCAGGAGGAAAGCCTGCCGCGGGAAAAGGAGGCAAGATTCTTCTAGAATTTAAGACTGAAGACTGTTTAAAAGGGGCCTGGTCTCTGTTGGAGGCCTTTAATGCAAATTACAACCAAGTGGGCTGCCCTTTGTAGGATGATGTGATGCTCCTGAGTGTGGTCACCAGCAAATCTGAGTGGAAACGAGTGGCTGGGGTCACGACTAACACTGGGGTCTGTGATCGGCCCCGAGGGCAGGAACCAAGGGCGAGCACATCCCTTGAGCGTCACTTCTTCAAATTCCTGCAGTCAAAAACCTTGTTTCTGTCTCAGCCATTGTTCTTACCCTGGGGCAATTCGGGATCGCCTGGTCCGATGCTACCCACAGCCACCCCTTCCGGAATAGTGAGACAGGAACCCGAGCTGATTTTTCAGTTTTTCATAAACATGATTGAAAAATATCACCTGGGACAGCCCGAAAAAGAATGCCAGCCTGCCGGCTCCCCAGCAGTCCCCCAAGAGACAGGTCAGCTGTCAGCCACTGTGAAGTTTGTGTTTAGACCGTGACACACATCCGACGGGGCGGTGGGCGGGCCAAGTGGTTCCCCTGTGCACTGGGCACATCATTCTCGCACAGATCCCAGGACGGACTGAAAATGGACCCAAAGGGAGGGGGGACATGAGGGGTCAGGAGTCAGCATCTGGCAGTCACTCCTCCAAGTTCATCCTCTGTCCTATGACCCGGAAATCATAGGGACCTCTCCAGACATGTGTCAGGGAGAGTAGAGAGGAGGAAGTCTAGCCCTTCCACTCCATGGGCAAACCACCCAACCCTCCTGAGTTCCAAGATCCTCCTTTGCGATAGGGCTGGCATCCCTGCTCTCCTTACAATGGTTAAGAGCTTAACAGGAGGTCACCAATGTGCAAGGGCTTCGTCAACGGTAAAGCTCTGAAGATGTTCTGTGCGTTACTATTAGGATGTCCCTTTGTCCACCAGGACCGTGAAACCATCCAGATGCTGAAACCGCCAGAGGCGTGAGGAACACCGTGATCTCTGCTCCCCTCCCTCAGCGCCCCCCGGGAAGACAGCTCACGAGTCCCTGACAAACAATTGCTTACAGCCTCTTCTGTATCCCCACTCGGTCCCTGAGCTCTTTTCCAGCGTCTGTTCTGTATCAGGGAAGGTTAAGCTGGTGACCGGGTGGCCTGCAGGTGGCCAGGCTAAGGACGGCGTTGGGCTGGAGACCCATGGCGAGCTAGGTGTGGAAAGCCATCGCGTTGGCTAAGCCCAGCTCAGAAACAGGTTGACCTCGTTGGTCTTCTCACTCGATGCACACCCGAATGAGGTGACAACACACAGCCGAGGGCAGGGGGCTGGCCTTGTGGTTTCCCATCTGGTCTCATTTGGCTTTGGGGGCTTGGCGCCTCTCACAGACACATGGAGAGCAGCCTTGTCATCTTGAATCAGACAGTGGGCCTCTGTGCACGAATACGCGTGAGATTTCACACATGTTTGCTGGAAGAAAGGGGCCCCAGAGCAGGAGAGGAGGCATGTTTACATTCTCCGCCAGTGTTTGGACTTTTAAAGGGAAAAAAATAGACATTTCACAGGGCGTGTCATACACCAAGGTCAGCTTTCCCCGTGTGCGGTGTTGAAGAACCATAACAATCCGAAGCAAGAGAAAAACCGGATTCCAGTCTGCTGGGGTTGGAGAAGCACACCTGACTCGTTCAGGAGGTTCCTTTCCTTATTCACGCTGCCCACTGTCATCGCAGGAGACTCAAGGGCAGGATGCTATTTATAGGCTTATTTAAAAAAAAAAAAAATCTGTTTTGTGTAACATGGAGTTTATACCCCCACATGCAAAGAACCAAAAAGTGAATAATGTTGAAAACATGGAGTATTTTTAAAAAATGGGTATTTTTACTTTTCTGGTGTTATTAGACTTTTCACAATAAGCACAAAAAATACATAGCAAAGACAATAAAATAATAGTTAAAAAAGCAGTCATGAGAAGGGCTGCTATGGGCACGAATCCACGGTGATAACACAGCTGGAGATGGGGTCTGAGGGCGGGACCCACACAGACAGCTCGGCGGGGGGGGGTGGGCAGCTGCCACTCCCCATCCACCCCCACCTCTGCTGCGAATGATTCCTCTCATTTAGCATCATTCTTCTCAAGGGCCTCAGCTAAGCTTAGCCCCCTCTAAGGTGCTGTGAAATTAGCTAGGAGGCACTCATGAAAATGTTAGAATGTGCTAGAGCTGACCAAATAATTCCACGTCCAATTCCATTTAATCACCCCAACCACACTGTGGGATGACAATTATCATCGTCAATTATAAGGGTTAAAACTGAGACTCAGAGAAATTCAAAGATTTCCAGTTCCCAAAGCTACGAGGGGATGAACCAGGACTTCTGAGTCCCCATCGCCCAGTCTTGGGACTTGGCCAGAGGCCAAAGAAGCCAAGCGATGAGGCTTGCAGGTCCTGGGGCCGGCTATCTTGGCCCAAGTCCTGGCTCTCACACTTAACATGTTCTGCTGACTTTGGGGCAAGATATTTCACTTCTCTGACCCTCAGTTTCCTTATCTGTCAAATGGGGGTGATCACAGAAGGACCCACTTTGCAAGGTTGTCATGAAGATAGAAGGAAACAACACATCTAAAGCACTTAGCCCCATGCCGGACACTCGACGTAAGCCGGTATCTCTTCTACATGCATCATCTCTTCTGATGCATCTTCTGGGGCCGTTGAGAGATAAACAATGGCCTAAAACTCCTGCAGGCCTGCCCAAGGTCCCCACTTACACGAGAGAAGGAGTCACCCTTTTCCTTGGGAGAACACAGATACCCCTTTTAGGGTGGAATAAAACATTCCTTAAAATAATTTAATCACTGCGGGGAGAGTGTAAAAATGTCTGGGAAGAGGGGAACACCCACTGGAACCAGTAGTTATGCCTAAGGGCTGGGAGTAAGGCAGGGAACTTTAGTATTTGGACATCTTAGTAATACTTGAACTTCTTACCACAGTTAGGTACTATTTAGCAATAAGAAATTAAAACCTAAAGCGGGGAGCACTGGGTGTGGGGAATGGGGAATGAATCTTGAAACACTGGAAAAAAAAATTTTAGTAACAATAAATAAATAAAAAAATAAAAAATAAAAAATAAAATAAAAAAAGAAATGAAAAGATAGCCCCCTTCCAAGGCTGGTCAGGCCATCTCAGTAGGGAAGCTCTGGCTTCTTCCTTAAAACCCTGCTCAGTGACTACCTCTGCTAGGAAACCCTTCCAGTGGAATTCATTATCACTTCGTTGATTTGACAGCACCTGTGTGGGCCGGTGTTCTAATACTTCATTGATTCAGTCCTCCATTCGTTCATTCCATTCAACAGAAGCCTTGTGAGTAAGGCCCTGAGGGAGGCTTTGGAGGCAAAGACCAGCAAGACAGGTGGGGTATGCACAGCATGCTCTGGAGGGGGTGGTGGACAGGAAACCCCCAATCCTGGAATCATTTGCTGTCTTTAGGTCCTGGGCGCTAATGGAGATAAGACACTCTCAGGAGACCTGACAGAGGCCCAGAGGCCTGAGAAACTTTCTCTCTGCTATTGACCCTTCAGCTGGGAACCGAGAGATAAGAAGGGGCATTAACTAGGTGAAGGAGTAAGGGGAAGCCCAGTAGCAGTAGCCTTTGGGGCTGAGTACCCGGCAGGCACTGAAATGGGGAGGAACGGAGCTCACCAGGGAGATGAGAATAGGTCTGACCTGCTGATGTGCCAGAGACTGGAGGCAGGACGGAGACCAGATCAAAGAAGCAGGCAGGGACCAGATCACAGGATGCTTTGGAGAATACAGGATTTTAAACTTTACCCTAAGAATAGTTAAAAGCCACTGGGAGATTTATCCCATGGACTCCGTTGGTTTTCTTGTCTGTCTTTGCTCACTGCTCCTTTGACACAGCAGCTCCTTGCTCAGTGCCTGGCACTGAATGGGAGCCTAATAATTATCGGCTGGAAAATTAGCAGACCCAGGTCACCCTGGAGAGGAAGCACCAGCAAGCAAAGCACATGACTGCACATCCCACACCCCACTTTTCTTGCCCCTTTTGTCTCCCCCAGTCTAGCCAGCAAGTTATAGCGTGTTAAAATCTATACAAAGAAGGAGCCATTAGTCAGGAGAGGCAGAGCTGAGCCATTTCCTCCACCTCCCAGTCCGTCCAAAATGTTCACAGCGCACACAGACCTCATCCTGACCGGTGAGCCCAACAGCCCCGAACTGGAGGCTCAGGACCGGTCCGTGTTTGCGGGAGGCAAAGCCACTGCTGCTCTGAGTCAGGTCTCCGCCCCTTGTCAGGGCCCGACTCCTCCATCCCCTGCCTCCAGTACATTTTTATAGGCTTAATTAGTGAATTTGCTTTCCTCGGGCTCAAAGAGAGAAGGTGTAGGGGTATTTTTAATGCGGCACAAAAATGAAACTACACTGAAACCATCCTGACCTCAAGCTGAAAGCAGCTGGATTGCTCAGAGGCGACCGAACACTTTTTATAGAACGGGAAGTCAATTGAGAAATCATAAAAAATTAGAGTTGGACAGGACCTCTGTGCTCACGAGGGCCAGGTCCCAGGCGCTGCCACAGAATTTTTCCCTGGGGCGGGGGGGTCTAATGTTTTGTCCACTCAAGTTTTAAATATCTCTCGCCCCTGGGGACGGCTCTCCATAGGGCAATACATCTTGCTGTCAGGACATTTTTCCTGCTCTTCAATCTCACTTTTCCTTTCCTCCACTTCATCCCATTTGTCTTTGGCAATGATTTAGACAAGAAGTGTGCTGACGTTTGAAAATACAAAGCCCTGTCTTTGCCTTCAGCCTTGTTTTTCCAGACTCCTCTACCTATGGAAACTTCGAGATCGGGGAGGAAGGGAAGCAAGCAAACGAGCAGAAGTTGGTTCTGGAAGAAGCCATTTCAAAGGGCCAAACCGAAAGTGGACAAGCCCCCAGGTGGACACGAAGAGAAGGGAGGGTACAGGTTACGCAGGGCCTGCCCCTTGAAGGCAGAGGGGGGACGGTCATGGAGTTTTCTGGGCAACCCAGGGTTTAACCGCCTCTCGGCGCCGAGGCTGGGACAGAAGGTGGCAGCAGAGCATCAGGCTCCGAGGGCGCCGCCGCCGTCCCAGCTAATGCCGCCAAGTCCCACTGACTGGGCATCCAAAGTCCGTCCGTAAAGCGCGCTTCATGGGGCCTGGTCCAGAGGCCCAGAGTGAGCTTTGAATCAAGGCTCCGGCCCCCATCTTTTAAGACAAATCCCAAACAGTCAGGATTCCGTGAGGACAGTCCATTTTCTTCCAAAGAACATGCTGCAGCCAGGATTTATTCCAAAGCGTAACTTCTGTCCTAAACAGGCGTGTGGATTCAAGCTGATCGAAACACGTAAACTTGCTGCTTGGTCTGCAGGATTTTTTGAGTGCTTAAAGAAATTTGAGGTTAATGCACTTTTTGTTCTTTCTTCTTCCTAGCCCCAAGCTATGTATTTCTGCATTTGTCTCTGGTTTTCCGGTTTCCCTTCACTCCATTTCTTATGGATTTGGTCATGTTTGCATGTGGTCCTTTGGAAGCAGAGATCTAGAAAGTAAGCATTTCTGACTTCAGGCAGGACCCCTGCCGGGGGAACCAATTAAATGTACTACCCACCAGGGAGAGTGTGATATTTTTTATTGCTTTCTAATTTCGGGCCCTGAAATGGCTTCAGTGATCAGAACATTCTTCTGCTTAAGAACCTAAAGAAGCCCGTGGAACGATGCTTTTGATTTGTATTTTATTTGTAAGAGTCCATACTGACCAGGAGTACTCTGAGGGGTTTCCGTGGGGCCTCAGATCCTTAAAGTGGGGAAAAGGCAGGACACAGCAAATGACAACATAAATGTCCCCCTCCTTCGACTTATCATACTGGAAACTGCCAGCTACTTCGGGAAAGTCTGTCTCTGAGAAGTCGATGAACTGCGAAAAAAGGATAGAATTAGAACAAAATAATTTCACTGGATTCTAAATCTCTTGAAACTACAATAGTTTAGCCCAGCCATGACTCTCTCTCATTACCGATGGCCCGGTAGCAGAGCCTCCTAATGCTCGTTAAGGTGAAAAGGAAGAACTGTGTTTTATTTCTAAAAACATTCACAGGAACCCCCTCCCAAGGTTCTCATTGCTGTTTGTTTTGTGCCTCTTTCTCTTCTTTAAAGAGTTAGCATGAAACAGAAAGGCTTGAAAAAGAGGTGAGGCTGGGGGTCCAAATGCATTCTAATGAGGAAAATAGAAATAAAGCCCAATTCTCCCCGAAAGTCTGAATTTCTATTTATTTATCTTTGCGGCAAGGAAGGATGCCTTAAAATCCCGAACTGCTCTTGGATAAAACCAAATACTAACAACCCAGCAAAACAGCTGAAAGCCCAAATTATGAACCGTTCCAAATCCTTTCCTCTTGCCACAGGGCTCTTGATTGAGATCTCTCTCTCTTTTTTTTTTTTTTTCTTTTCTTTTCTTTTTTCCTCACTTGCTTGCCAGGAGGTAATTCTTAACATTTACCTGAAGAGTATCTCCCTGATATTCTAAGGGAACTTTTCTCTCAAGCAAAAACTCCGCTTGAACACTGGCTTGTTTTAGTCCCATTAAATACTACTAGTGTTGAGTTTTTCACAAGCCAACGGTTTCTTTTAGTGAAACTGACGACAGAAACTGACACATACAACTGCTCAGCAGAATTCTGGCAACCTGTGATTCAAAAATTAACATTTATAATTTTATAATAAGCCAGCTACCATATTTGCTATTATAAGATGATCTGTTAAGGTTAGCTTTCCTACTTTTAAATAGAAGTCCCATGAGAGCAGAAATGTTTATCTTTATTGTTTATAGCCCTGTTAAGTACCACTTTATCATATGATTTAAAATTCAACAGTGTAATTTAGCAGACAGTATTTATTTATTTAAAGGAAGGGTAGTTCTTCAGAGCTTGTCTAAATTTAAATCACAAACTAAGACGCCTCTCTTCCTTTCTTCCTTCCACACGTTCATTCTAAAACCCAGCAACTATGTGCTGCTGGGTTTTTTAAGTCCATAAAAATCAATCCCCCTTCAGGAATAAATATCTGTGGATCGTTTAAGATGATCAACTTCCTTGACATGTCTTTAGGGAGAATACTGTACATAACTTTAGCTAAAAAGGCAATGCTCCAGATTAAAATATGGTCCAGTTCGACACCGTCAAAGAGAATCGAACCAATAATACGATGAATAGAAGCCTAAGTGCGTGAATGAAGGAACACGCAGACAGAAAGCAGAATCAAAATACTCCAAGCATCCCCATTCATTGAGACGCTGAATTACCTGGATGGCTGTCTCAATTCTCCATGAGACTCTTGCCTACAACTGAGTAAACACTCATTGGGTAACAACCTCTTGCCTCCCGCAAGAAAACAACAGATTGTCAGCCTCTGGGAAGTAGTATTATTTCAATCAACCCGTTTGGCATGCTGTGTTTTACAGTTTCTAAAATTAACACAGAACCTAAACAAAAACACCGCTGGTGCGGAACGATATGCAAAGGACGCCGTCTCTAGGTTGCCCCGAATCTGTTCATTATCAAAATTAGCCGTCTTGTTTGTCCTACTCCCGTTTTTGAAGGCACACTCTCAATTAACCAACCTGTCATTATGTGCTGGCAAGGACCGACTTTTCCAGGATTCTCATTTTAAACACAGGATTTGATAGGAGTCCCAACAGCCAGAAGATGCGAGGGGCGTGGAGAAGGAGGAAGTACTGGTGAGTAGGAGAGAGTCACGGGTGCTCTGTCTGGATACAGGGCCAATTCGTTCCTGTGCACCCAGAAAAGCTAAATTTTTCCAGGCTTCGTCGAGGAATTTCCTTCACATGATCTGTGTGCAGAATGAAGCCGATTGCTAAGCGGGTGTCAGGCAATCTGCCCTTCCTTTTTTCTGCGGGGGCATCGATGTTCAGCTCATCGTGCCCCTGGTGTTTACCCCCTTTTCCAACCCATCTTGTTTGGAAACTAAAAAGGAACTTGGTAAGTCACTGTGGCTTTACACAGTTTCAGTGAATAGATCCATGGAACTCAGAAAAGAATATTGACACAATTGACCTGGGAAGGGAAGGTAGGAGGAAGAGGGGAGACGTCAAGACAGACTGATAAAAAAACAACCCAATGAATAGTTCACAACACGTTTTCCCAAAGAGACATCTCTGTCTGTCCACCTAACCTGAAATCACTTCCTAGGGGTGGGCTGGCTTCAGGAAACACGTCCCCGGAGGATTTGCATGAAGCAAGTTCAATGTCCAAAGGAGCCACAGCAGATTCTTAAAATTCTGTCTTCTGCACCCTGATTTTCGACTTGAACATTCTTATTAAAAATTTCCTCCATTGCCCTCAACAGACACACTTTTCCAAGGCAACGAATGACTTCTTAGAGTCTCTGAATACCCATAAAATTCTGTCTCAGAGATTTTATTAATAATCATAAAAACATCAGTATCCATCAGTATCACTTTGGAAAGGGAGAGCAATTTTTCCTAAAAGCATGTTCAGGTTGTCTGAGTCCAGTGTTCAAATAAAAAGGGGGTTAACTTGTGATCGATGATCGGTTGATCTTTCCACTTCCCTACTGTTCCATGTGGGGGACACAAGTGCCAGAAGCTAACCATGAGGCTGCTTTGGAAGCAGCTTCACGTGGAGGGAAGCTTTCCATCCTTCATGAAAGCAAGTTGTGTACATTTATCCATGACAAGGAGGGCAGGGGAGGGACCAGGGGTTCAGCACTACATATTTTTTGATGGCATAAGGATATGATTCTCGGGACTCTGGGAGGTCGAGAATGAAGTGCTTAAAATGACTCTTTGACTACTCCCCAGCCAACTCGAAGCACTGGCCCGACGGCCCAGGCTTGTTGATTGTCAGTTAAGAGCAACAAAATACCAAAGCAGGGAAATGATCCCTGCAAAGGGATTTGTAGGGAGGTCTCCTTGGCTCCCTGTTCAGAGGAGGCTAACCGTGTGATCATGAGCCTTCTTTCCCAAACACCTCCCCCCCCCGCCCCCACCTCATACCTTAAGCCCTGCAGTCAGGCAAAACTCTGATCAAAAAAATTCAAAAATCTAAGGACCAAAAATTTGTGAGGGGCTTTGAGGGATGGGGTGTACGGCATGATGACCACACCAAGAAGCAATGGGATGACCCAGTAATCCCCCTACATGTAGGCAGCATGAGGTGGCTTCGAGGGCATGGGCTCTGGGTTCTACGGCTTGCAGACCTCAACCTCTCTGCACCTTGGTGTCCTCACGCACAAAAAGTAGGGTGATAATATTTAGTTGAGCAGATCAGTAGGCTTTGAGGAATCCATGCACAGAAAGCCCCCAACAGAGCACCTGGTGTCTAGAAAGCCCTCAGACTGTGCTGATGTCTTCTCTTAATCACAACCCTGAAGTGTCTCATGATGACTGGCTGTGACAAAAAGGGTTCATTAAATAGGCTGAACAGCAACATAACCTGGGGAGACACGTATTCCTAGGTCCTTTCAAGGGTGAGACCTGGAGGTCTTTCCCAGGTGGGCCTAATGCAGCCTGATCTAGGGTGATGAACCAACACTCTGTCCCATCACTCACCATGAATGATGAAGCACTAATTGCAGGCCTATCTCCAGGGGGTTTATGGCCTGTCATGGAGGCCAATGCACAAAAACGATCAGTGTAACCTCTTCAGGAATACTACAAGACAGGAGAACTGGGCACTAACTTGTGTGGGAACATCAGCATGTTCCAGAAGCCTCCAGAGAAAGGAGAATCCCATTAATGGGAGGACACCAGAAAGGCCCGTGGACAGTATGAGTTCTACGGTGGTCGAGCTTCATAAAAATTGTAAAATTTCGCACGCAGGTACATATCTATCTTTGGTGGGAGGAGTTGTAGTTAGGATTACCTTCAGAAAGTGGTCCTGGGCCATCAAACTCCCCAGTGTGATTCTAGTGATTGAATATCTACCAGACACCAGGATGGTCCTTTCATTATCTTATGTAATCCTCACAACCCCCCTGAGGTATTAACTTCATTTTATAGATGGAGGAGAAAACAGGGTTCAAGGACATTAAACCCCTTGCCCTTGGTTACCCAGTATTCTAAACTGAGTGATTGTGTCTCCCACTCCCCAAGTTCATATGTTGATACCCTAGCTCCAATATGATGGTAATTTGTAGGTGGAATCTTTAGGAGGCAATTAAGTTTAGATGAGGTCTTGAGAGAGGTGCTTATGACAGGGTTAGTGTCTTCATAAAAAGAGGCAGAAAAATTTCTCTCTCTCTCTCTCTCACACACACACATATATACACACGAACACACACGTGCACGCACACACACACACACACACACACAGGATAGATTATTCGAGAACACAGCAAAATGGCAGTCACCTGCAAGCCAAGAAGAGAGCTGAGTCTTGGGCACCTGGGTGGCTCAGTTTAGCCTCTGTCTTCAGCTCTTGGCTGGGATGGAGACCCTTGTTGGGCTCTCTGCTCAGCAGGGAGCCTGTTTCTTCCGTGCTCTCTCTGCCTGCCTCTCTGCCTACTTGTGATCTCTCTCTCTCTGTCAAATAAATAAAATATTTAAAAAAAAAGAAACAGAGAAAGAGCTGAGTCTCACCAGAACCTGATTCTTTCTGCACCTTGATCTTAAACTTCCAGTCTCCAGAACTGTGAAAAATATGTTTGTTGTTGAAGTCACCCAGTCTATGACATTTTGTTACAGCGGTTTGAGCTGGCTGAGACACTTACCTAGTTAGTGACAGAGAACTGATTTACCCCCTAGCCTCAGAGCTCATGTTTTTGTAGACATTAACTTAATTCAACATGCTTTGTTTTGACACTTGCTCCATTTCTAGAACCATCTGTATCTTATAGCTCAGACTTGGAAGGGGAAGGTAGGAAGGACCAAGAGCCACTCTTACCCCTTGAGAAGCAACCCTCTCTGAGTAAACATGCATCTGGATTCCCTCATTCATTCATGTACAGAGAGATTGGGGATAGGGGGTGAGAGAGGGAGGAAAAGAGGACAGTAGAGTGGAAGAGTTGATTTTCACAACCCAGCCTCAAGCCGAAGAGTAAACACACAGAACTTGATGACTGTCTTCTCATCTGAGAAGGTTGGTACTGAGGAGGCTTAGAAGGTGGGCATTCCCTGTTGTGCCCATCATTGTCCTGGATTCTGTTTAGGCCAATTGTCCTTGACTCAGTTAAGCGAGGGTGCTCAGTCTTGGCACTTTTGACATGTTAGGGCTGATAACTCTTTGTTTTTGGAGTTTCCTATGTAATGTAAGAGGTTTTGCAACACCCCTGTCTTCTACCCACCAGATGCCGGTGGCACCCTTCCTCTAGATGTGACAATCAGAAATGCCTCTGAGCACTGCCACATGTCCCCTAAGGGGCAAAATCATTCCTATTTGAGAACCATGGTTTAAGATAAATGAAGGATATTCTTAAAAGTTATGCAATACTTTTCCCAGGAAAAGTTTCCACATTATCTCATGTCCTCTGAGCAATGATCACAAGGTGAGCTAAGCAAATATATTCATTTGACAAGCAATTACCATGCAAGTCTGATTATAAGGCAGTGTTCCCCTGACAACAGTTCCATAGAATATAAGTTCTTACAGAATTTCTCCATTCTTGACAGTTACTCAATTTCTTTATTTTGCACATCAAGGAAGTGTTTGGGGAAGACATTAGCTTGAAGTGACCTTCTTGATGACCGTTGGTGGGGGAGAGAAGAGTGGAGGCCTGCAGATGTCATCTGATAACACCAGGGGAAAAAGAGAGGCAAAAATATTTAACACAGATTTGGTTGTTATTTCTGAAGATATGACTTCACCATTAAAAATATTGAAGGTATTTTAAGCAAGTCTTTTAAAATTCACTTTAAAAAAAAGCATATTGTAAGTGGTGACCTTGTGGAGATCATAAATACCCACCCATAGGACAAATGTAAAGACCTCTTGAGGTTTAGAATAAAATTTTCAGTTACAGCATCTTACCAGGATTCAAAGTGCTGTGTCTTGAACAATTTAGAATTGAAGGTGATATGCAGTGAAGAGCAGTGTTAGATCATTCACTAATGGCCTTAGTGTTGGGCAAGGCAAATGTTAAAGGTGCCTGGTAAGAGTCTGAATACGATTATTTTATGACCTAAACTTTTAAAAAAAGGATTGGGGAAAATAATATTTCTGAATATAAATATTACTATTTTATATCAAATGGAATATATGCCAATGAATTGATCCATTAAGTATGGAAGTAAGCATTGCACCATTTTATAACTGGGTCTATATTCAAGTAGGTTTTCTCTGTGGGAAGTGAGATGTCGCTTTAAATTTGGCTTGAGCTTATCCTCAGGCATATATATATATATATATACTCAGCTACTGTTCTCAAGGCAGTGAGTCACTGTGGATAGTGCACGGACCACATGTCCTTGGCCCTCAGAGGACTTATGATACCTGTAGGACAACCAGACAGAAGCAAGAGAAGCAGCTTCCACATAAGCCAGTGTAATTTCACTCCAGGTAAGTGGTTCAGAGAATGTACCGAGAGGAGGAGGCAGGGCAACCTCTAAGGGACACATCCAGATGAACTTCCTGAAGCTCAATTCAGATGTACCATTCACTATAGGAAGAGTAAAGATCAGCATTCCTAATGTGGAGTCTGGGGCCACCACTGTCCAGCCACTCCCATCTCCAGCGTCAACCCTTTGGTGCTAACCTCTAACCTGATTGTCCTTCAGACACCTTCACCTTCAACTGTCCTCCTGCTACTCAACCCCTTCCCAGGACTGTGCTTTCCTTTAGTTCCTGCCCTTATCGCTGTCTTTGCAATACGTTCTTTCTTCTCTCCTTCCCTCACAAACTCCCTCCCATTCCTCAGTCTTAAGCTCCATCCTCACATCCCCTGTGAAGTCTTCCTCAACCCCCAGTTTCGATCAGATTCCTTTGCTTTGCTCTCACAGAACTGTGATCCTTCCTTTTAAAGTCTATCTCTCCATCTATGCTCATAGACCCATAGTATCACTGTGGATTGACTAATGTCTCTCCTTTTATGCTATAATCCCAGAGAGAGCAGAACCTCCATCCTTTTCCCCTGAATGCTGCATCCCCAGGGCCTGGTCCAAAGTAGATACTCAGTAAACAGTGGTTAAATGAATCAGTGATTAATTAGATGTGTATCTGCTATAGCCTTTAGTCTTAGGCTTATTACTACTATCTATATATAATAGCTGAGATCTACTGGCATTACTACAAGTCAACCACTTTATGTATATAATCTCATTTAATCTTCACAAAATCCTATCATGTAGATTCTGTTGTTTTCTATCTGAGGAATCCAGGACTCCAAAGAGAAGTTTATGATTCGGGCAAGGTTGCAGGCACAGCCTCCATGTGGAGGTGGGACTTGATCTCTGGTCTGTCTGACCTCAGAGCACTGCTGTATTATATCGTCCTGTATTGTATTATGTGATGTTATATATCACATCATATTATAATATCATCCAGGATACTCATTTGAAGTCTACCCATATAATCTGGTAAGACATATAATACCTCTAAGAAGCTCTCAGCCATGCTGTCCTCTTGGCCCCCTTCAAAAGTAAAAGAAATTACTTTTAGCTGGTTCCCACCGTTTGGTATTTGATGTCCTAAGCAGTGGAGTCATTCTTACTAGTTATAAATTTATTAATATATCCTTGTTACATTACGTCCTTATCGAAACTGGATAGAAGTTCTCCCCAGGGGGAAGAAAATGAATCTTTTCTTTCTATATGACTCATGACATCTGGCAAATGCTGGACACACAGGGAGGTCTCACCTATTACTCCTTGAATGGTTGATGGCCTCATGAGGATTTCCTTAGAAGCAACAACCCAGAATTGGAATATAAACCAGGGCTAGATATTATATACCTTTGATGGTACTTCCTTCTGCAGAATTTAATCAACATGTGGACGCTAATGGATAATATTTATTTTTAAATTGCATGCATGTCAACCCATTAACAAATATTTGTTGGGGGTCAGTTGCTGGTCAGATCCCCCACCTCCTTCATCCAACCCCACACTGTTGGTTGTGGAAAGAGACAGGTCCAGATGGTTCTCAAGCCAGCCCTTTGTCTTGGGTATCCGAGTGACTTCCTTACCTTCCTCAGACCACCAGGTGACTCAGGAAGCCCTTCTTTCATCAACATGAATAAAACCACCAAGTTACCAGAACCCATCAGCCTTTTGACCCTCCTCTTGGATGCCTCCCCAAGACATAAGAGAAGCCCAGGCACAAGGCATCTGTGGAACTATAGAGGTTTTATGTGACATCAAAATCACAGCAGAATTTCTTAATTGAGAAACAATGAATTAAGAGACAAGATTTAAATAAAAAATGGTAAATATTCAATAAAGAGCATGATGAGAATTCTCTGGCAGGGAATACCTACAACTATCTTTATACCAATTTAAATTAAGCAGAAGCTCTAATGACGAGGATAAAATGAAATAATGGATACATTATTTCTAGTGGGACTTGCATTGCCATTTTTGCATAATTATTTGTGATACTGTGCCCATTGGATAAGAAGCTCCTTCAGAGGAAAAAGATAGCAGTTTGTTTCCTTGAGAACAGAGAACAAAGGGTCTCCGTGCTCTCCAGAAGCTCGCCCATCATTAGGAAGAGACAGAATCTGTCCATTAGCAGGAAATCCTCCCAGAAGTATTGAATATTTCCCCCAGATAATCCCTCAATGGACTTCAAATGCCCCCAAGGAGGAAGATACAGGAGCCAAAGGCAGATGTAAGAAAGAAGATGTAGTTTAAGAATGATGCAAGCCAAAGAAATCTTTCTTCCCTTGTTCTATGGTAACCATGTGTGTGTGAGTACGTGTGTAAGTGAGTGTGCATGTGCAGTATAACTATAAAATAGAAAAAGGCAGCAAGTTCCCAGGTTTGCTTCCTTCAATGCCCTCTAGTGTAAAGGACGAGGTTTAGCTGAGAAAGACAGAAAGCCTGAACAAGACAGACATTTATCTCTGTGCCTCAAGGAGGTCCCTGAGCAGTCCTGGCTGGAACAGCCACCTACAGCCCGCGGGGTGTCAGACTCCATCATAACTTTGGCTCTGCCATCCCTCACATGTAGCTTGCACTGGTTCTGGATGGCTTCTTCGTCTCTAAACATCATATCCACATGTCATAGAAGGGGGCATGGCTCCTCCCAAGAAAGACTCCTCCCCGGAACTTGCGCACACCACTCCTATTTATTTCCCATTGGCAGGAGCTAAGTCACATGGGCTTGCCTAACTGCGAGGGAAGCTGGGAATAGGGTCTTCATTTTGGAAGGCCATATGCCCTGCAAAACTTCAAAGGGTTCTATTGCTGTCAAAGAAAGGGAGCAGAAAGACTGGGCAGCATCCTTCCCCACGTTCTCTAAGGCATCACGGCTTTGGAGACGTCTTTCCAGGCCACGCCACTCTCGTCCATCTGCAGGAGCTGATCCACACAGCTGTGATCACAGTGGGCGTTCCCCGGCTGTCGGGCTGCAGGGAATGGGACCAAGAGTTTATAGCAAACTCAGCTGGGATAAATTCTATGTTCTCCCAGGAATTGGGACTTAGGAGGCAGCGATTGTCATTAGGCTTTCAACCTGGACTCACTGCGGTACCATGGTGTGGTTGCCCTCTGCCAAGTTTGTCCAGAAAACCGCTCTGCAGAATCTCAGAAATAGGGGCAAGACACGATGTGGGTCTGGACCGAGAAAGTCTGCACACTAGCCTCACTGGTTCCTGATGCCTTCCTGGTTCTGGGGCTCAGCTGCATTTCCTTCTTTTGGGTTGCACGAGAAATTCTCATGTCCTTATTGAAGCCCTCCATTTGGGGAATATAGTGGGTTTTTTTGTGCATTTTTAAAATTTTGTTTATTTATTTAGAGAGAGAGAAAGAGAGCATGTGCACACTAGCAGGGGGGCAGGGGCAGGGGAGAAGAGAGAATCTGAAGCAGACTCCCCACTGAGCATGGAGCCTGACACCGTCTTGATTTCATGACTCTGTGATCAAGACCAAAGCCAAAACTAAGAGTCAGCCACTTAACTGGCTGAGCCACCCAGGTGCCCTGAGCTTATTGTAGTTTGTGTGGCTTTCTTCTCCTCGCAGCCAGAAGAAACTTAACAATGACAACGTCTCTGTGTGGTTGTGGATCTGAGCGGGAGACAAGAGTCCAGAGAATGGTTTCCTTCCTCTGGCTTCCTGGATGGGGACAAAGCACATCCTTTTCCTTCAGAACTGTGACCTCTGGGGCCAGTAAACCCATTAAGCTGGCTCACTAATTATAGAGTCTAAACTATTCTCTTTCCTTTGCAACAAACTTCCCTTAGATCTTGGCTGGCCTGGAGAAGCCACATTACACTGTAGCACTACAGAGGACGGACTATTGCTGGAAATATTGGACGGCAAGGCAGGGGTGGGAAAGATCTTTTGGGGCTTGTGGGCCATCAGCTAGCCTTCAGATCACCACTTGAGGTAATGATCTCTGGCTCAGGTAGAGGACCAGATCTGGGAACTCCCAGTATAAGCACAATCCTATGATAAACCAATTTCACTCCTCCCATCTGAAGATCAAGGGACTAGAACATGAGTACTAGATGCTACAACCACAACCAAGGATTTTCTCCTTTGCATATTTCAAATATTTAAAACTTGAAGAAGCCACCGGATGAATGCTTCTGATTAACAGCTTCTCTGTCTCAACTGGCCTCCCAAGCACAATAACCTAGCCTGATCCCTTACCTCTCTTGGCCTCAGTTTCCTCTTTTATAAAATGAAGGGTTGGTATTTGAACCTTCTTCTGACTCAAAGGTTGTGTGAGTCTCCACTCACAGAGAGGGCAGAAGCATAAACCCAGCGGTGTTTGAAGACGAAGGAGAGAGTCCAAATGTTGTCTCTGCCACTTACTAGCCCTTGACACCTGGGAAATATACCGCTAACCCTAAGTCTCACTTTCTAATCTGTAAATGAGGAATGGTGGCAGCGCCTACCTGGTGGGGTCTCCCGGGGGCTAAATGAGCACATGAGGTGCTTAGCACAGTGTGCTTGACACATGGGATGTGTGCCTTGGGTGTGAGTCATCACAGCGCTGATGACCTCCAGTCTCCCTGAAATGTAGCCATCCTGCAGGTTTTCACCCCACCCTCCAATACCATCTGACGTGCACACAGATTGACTTGTCATCTTTGATAAATGTTGCTTTTATTAGTTAACTCTGTATGAGGGGAAAGCTAAAGCAACAGGATGGAGGGAGTAGGAGGGAGTAGTGCTTGAGTTGTGAAAAATTCCGGGGTTCTTTTCCAAATGATCTGGTTTGGCAAAAAAAAAATAAAAATAAAAATGGAGGAATCCCTTCCCAAGCACATATCCTGTTAGTTTTCAACCCAAGTGTGTATTTCAATGGAAATTTAATCCATATGTTTCTGATTCTTTTGTACTTAACCTATCAAAGCACTGTTTGAAAATAATTATTTGATGTCCAATAAACAGCCTTTCCTGTTGATTTTCCCATGCAGCCACCTGGGCGATAGGTACCTGAAAGGCAAACAGCCCCAGATGGGACCCAAGGTACATTCTGCACTGTGTGACCTATGGACTGAGCAGCTGACCTCATGACTCTCCCCTCCTGCTAGAGATGACAAGATTGGGGTGGTTCGCTGACCAAGGTGGCCATCCATGGGCATGCTGGCCCCCTCTAAATGCAGCCTGACTTGTAAAAATAAGCCTATCTCTCCCCAAAAAAAATAAAAATAAAAATAAAAGGCCGGCCAATCTCTCTCTTTGGGATTTGCACAAAGTGAGACAAAGTGAAGATGCCAGTGAGCTGTGGGTCCTCAAGCTGCAGAGTCATGGAAACAATGGGGTAGGGCCATTATGGGCTGTTTCAAGATATTCCCATAGAAGTAGACCCTTGAGTTTATTTGGGAGGTGATCCCATAAAACACCAGTTAGGGAATGGGAATGAGAAGGGAGAGAGCAAGCCAGTCAAGCACATTTCCATAATGAGCAAGTGCATTGTCATCTTGCCCAAAAACAGAGAGCCAGAGAGGAACGTATGCCTTGGAGACATCTTGGCCAAGGGCTGAGGGAGCTGGGGGATTTATCCAGCTTCTGGTTATTGGTGGAAGACTGCTCCCAGGGGTGTGGACTCCCTAGGACTTCCAGTCCACCTGGCAACAAAAGGACATAGGTGCTGGCAGATAAAACATGGGTTGTTGCCCCCAGTAGGGCTAAGTGCTAAGGGCACTCATGCAGGGCAGACAGCATCACGGCATGAGCTTCCTACAAGCCAAAGCTATGATAGCGAGAGACACAGAGGGAGAGAGCAAGAGAGAGAGAGCGTAGTCCACAATAGAACACAGCAGATGCAGTGAGAGCAAGGGCCCTTTGCTCCAGGAGTTGCCTCGGTTCTTTTCACATTTCAGACCTAACAGTTCAACCTCTCCCAGATCCCCCTGAAGTCTGTATTTCCTCAGTTACCTGCCCCACTTCCTGGAGCTGCGTTGAGCGCATTTGTGTTTCTTATACAAGAAAAGATCTTCCTTTCCTTGCACCTTCAGCAACTACAGAGATACAGAATCTTGGAGAATATAGCTTAGATTTCTCCTCGTATCCCTACACCAGTCAAGGGTGATTTTGGTGGCAAGCAATGGAAACAAACATCTATGAGCTTAACAACAAAAGAACAAGCCTAGTGGAAAGATTCAAGGTCATGGGAATGGAAAAGAAAAACTCAGAATCAAGCCAGGGACAGAAGGGATCCAAGCACAAGGTCTCTGTGGCAGGACCCTCTGGATTGTCCCATGTGGGGACTGTCTCTGCGAAGGAGCTCTAGCTTCTTCTTTCATCCTTGCCATCCAGACAAAATTCAGGGGGAAGAGCCCAGACTAGCCAAGTTGAGGTCAGGAACCTCTATGAGGTTGTACCAGCAGTGAGAGAAAATATCTGCAGAGAATTTGGCAGAAAAAGTAAGAATTCTTAGAAGATAATGCCATTATGAAGGAGGGATGGATGCAGGATGGGGGGGAACACACACACACACACACACACACACACACACACACTCTACCTGTAGATTCAGAAAGCTTACTATGTAATGAGGGAATTGGAGATGATAATCCAATGAAGGAAATGCTACAGGAGAGGTGTAGACATTCACAGAACCCTGAGCATCAAAAAAAAGGAGTAGCTGGGGCCAAGGGAAAAGCAGAAAGGTTTTGTAGAGACCTACCTTCAATACTCAATGGGTAATTGTTATATGTCAGGCGTTGTGTCCACTCTGACATTTAAGCAGAGTCTGGAGAGATGAGCAAGAGTTCTTCAGCAGAACCTAAGTGGGAACGGGGCCATTGCAGGTGGGAAGAACAGGTGCAAGACCATGGCAGTGTGAGGCAGCAAAGGCTCGGAGCCAGGTGGTGGGATAGATTGCAGGAAATAGCGGGATCCCAAGTCAGGACAGCACAACCAGCTTCCCCTTCCCAGTCTGTAAGACAGGATCCATGCAAAGGCAGTGCTCAGACAGTAAGGATACGTGCTTTGCCATGGGACTGAGCTCTGGAGAGATGCCTGGTGTGCGTTGTGGTGAGTGGGTCTGGAGCATGTCGAGGGAGGGGTCGTCCGACTGCAGCCGGAAGGTCAACGAGATGCCCCGTGTACTGTGTGTGGGAGACGTGACACGGACTGATCTGGCTCAGGGCTTAGAGAAGAAGAGGTCACAGTTATGAGAGATATTGGAGGATAGAATTGCGGGACTCGATTATCAGCTTCTAGGGATGGGAAGAGAAAAGAGTATTGGCAATACTCACATCTGCAACACCTGCCACTGTAATTACAAGGCTCTTCCTGGCCTTCTACCATGGAAACAGGAAGGTCTAGTCCATTCTTCCAGAGAAGCAGTTGTCATCCATGGAACACTAACCTGGTTTTCAGAGCTCAGCCAAGGAGTGAAGCACGCCAGGAGGCTGTCAGGGAGAGAAAGGAGTGGAGCAGGGTCCAGATGGGCTGACCGTAGAAGTGTTCCTCCCCTCCATGTCTGCTTTCCAAACTTCTTAACTTTCCATTCAGGACCTTTCAGACTGAAACCAACCAGATATATCAGCTTCGTCTCCCACCCCTTTCCTATACACACCTCGTACTGCAAATTAGACTCACTGATTTCCACATCCAGACCTTTGTTCGGGCCATGCCAACCCTCTGGAAAGCCTTCCATAACCTCCAAGTTCCAATACGACCTGCCTCCTCCATGAAGCCAAGCAGATAGCCCCCAGGAAATAAAAGACCTCTAAGAAACACAATCTCGGCTCTTCTTCTGAGCGGCCTGGGAGCTATGGTGAAACAGGAAGATCTCTGCTTCCCTGGCCATCTCCCACCTCCCAAGGCCTAGGAAGGAGGAAGGAGAAAGCTGGAGACACAATAGGTGGCACATGATGGGAAAGCCTCCATTCAAAGTACCAGGAGAGAGAGATTCGGATCGCCTTCTGTCTGGCCCTGCTTAGACAAAAGCTGCCTTTTTCCCTGGAGGAGACCATGGCCTCAGCTTCCATATGGAAAGTGGCACCTGGATTTTCCTCTTTGCCTAGATTTCGCATCATGGCACGTGGGGGAAAGGTGCGATGCCCCAGAAGAAACCGAAGGTGCAGTAGGCTACTAGAAACCGAATGTCTCCTGCCATGGGGAATGAGTCAGAGGTTAGGTGTGACCAGAGCGCCTGGGGGTTGGGGGGCAGTGGCCACTACCTTTCCCTGTCTCACTGTGAAGCAGGGCATGATGCCTACATTGCAAGAGGCTCCAAGGCCCCCTTTGGGGCTAGAGTGGAGCCCGGGAGGGAGGTTTTTCTTGTACATTTCCAGCCGTGCTGCTGGCAATAGACTCAAATGGCTTATACTGATTGGGGTCTTTCCTTAAGAGATCACACGGGTGGCTTTTTCTTTCTCACTATAGGATATTCAGAGTAAGAGGGAAATAGAATAGAGCACAGAAGCAAAGGTCACAGAGCGCAGAGTCCTAATCTTGCCTTCCACCATCCAGTTCTGTGGTTTAAGTCAAGTCGCTCAGTTTCCTCCCTTGTCGGATAGGCATGACAAATCATTCACCTGATTCATCAGGTGGCAAGGGTAGAAGTAAGTCACAATTGTAAATGTGGCGGAAAACACATAGCAGCAGACCTGCCTCTCCCTATTAGAGGTACCCCCATCAGCAGTGATCTGGATCTCTAGCTGGTCATACCTTGCCCTGCAATTCTCTTGCAAAAAAATATGTGCGTACACACACACACACACACACACACACACACACACACACACGTATATATGCACACATAGACACATGGCTATGTCATGGAGACTTCTACACAATCACTGATGTTCTTGGGTTTCATCCGAAAAAAATCCAGCCTTCTCAATATCTCCCTCGTGATGTGATCCGTTCAGGAATAAGGCTGAGAGTTTTATCACTCTCCCTGTAGCAACCTAAGTTTCTCTGGGTCTCTCCCAAGTCAAGTAAAAGTCAGAGTGAAATGCTGGCTCAGCATTTCAGTTTCTGTGAGGACATTTGCCAACATGATATGGATCAAAAACCCAGGGGAGTTTTCAAACTAATAATGCAAATGAAAATAGAATAAGTTTGGGCACACAGCCTGCTATGTTAATACTATGTTTGGGGTTATGAGCTACCTTTCCCTGAAAATTATTGCCCCTAGAGGTACTTGTTGGAAAACCCAAGATTGCTCTTCTCACTTGGCGATTTTAATCCTTGTGCTTGAAATCTACCAGATGCCAACATTTTCAGTGGTTCTCTTCCAACCTTCGTTTGGATGTTAATTGCAGTCCTCCTTGTTTTTATCACACGTTCCCTTCCATATTTCCATGATTCCACTATTCTGCTTCCCTGGCATAGATTTGAATGTCCTGGGTAGAAACAGTTGTTCTCTGTCAATGATTGCTAAACATGTTGGAACTCTTTCCAAATTGTAAAATCTCATCTTGCTTCCAGCTCTGGCCCACTGTTCTGGTTGCAGCCATTACGAAGCAGGTTTTGTGAAGGCAAGTGGACAAAAATGAGTAATTAGGCCCTAAATACATTTAATTTAAAAGTACACCTGAAAGTTCTCTTGGCCTGAAAAGGGAAAAGTAATTAATTTGGGGTTTTAAAAGAGCAGGAGATGCCATGTGTCATTGTTTGGCCCTCGAAGCAGGCTCATCCTATTTAGCTGGAGATCACAATTTGATTGTGATTCTTATAAAAGTGGGGTGGGAGTGGGGCCATACATCTAGGGCCCCGAGAATCAGTCAGGTAGGGTGCAGGCAAAGAAAGAGAATAGAGGTCCTCCACATGGCCCAATGGGGACAGGGCTGAAAAATGGACTCCTGTGGAGATGGGAGGAGGGGGTCCATTTCTGCTGTCAGGGGAGCAGATGGAGGACTTTTTAAGGGTGACATAAGGGGATGATTGCATGAGGGAAGTGGGAATACATGACTGCCTTCCCCCAGACTGAAATCGGGTTCTTTTTCTTGGTTCTACATGAGAGACAACAGCAGAACAAGGAAGAACCATAGATGAAGGGAGGAGCTTCTGAAGCTCTTCATTTGACTGGAAGAAAACTCACCATGAGTGGGCTCTACCTGAATAGTCACACAAGTGTGTTATCAGGGGTACCGAGGAGCTGTGCCCCCTCACAGTGTATAGGTGTGGCCCACCAGTCTCCACTGAGGCAAAAAGACTGTGCCAAGCTCATCCAAGTCCCATGAAATCAGCCCCAGACATTGTGCCTCATGCAACAGAGCTGTGGTAAAGAGTCTGTCTTTTCTGGAATCACCCTACCCCCATCTGCTATTAACCACATCAGCTCTGGCAAGCTCCTCCATCCTCAGCTTCCCCATGGGACTGATACTAATGCCTCCCGCAAAGAGTTGTGTAAGGACTAAATAATAAATGTGAAATGCTTAGGACAACACCTGACCTGCCAATGCAAAATCAGGGCTCAATAAATATTAGTTTCTATCATTTGCTCTGAGGTAGTATAAAAATTGCAAAAGTTGGGGCGCCTGGCTGGCTCAGTCAGTCGAGCCTCCGATTCTTGGTTTCAGCTCAGCTCATGGTCTCAGGGTCACGAGATCGAGCCCCACGTGGAGCTCCATGCTCAGCACAAAGTCGGCTTGAGACTCTCTCTCCCTCTGCCCCTCCCTCTTGCTCTCTCTCTCTCTCTGGCTCTCTCTTTCTAAAATAAATAAATATATATATTTTTTAAATTGCAGAAGTTTATTCCTGAGAGAAACTCGAAAGAGGGGACAGACAGGGGTCCTGTCCTCTGATGACGCCTGCCAACACTGCATCTCGTTCATCTGTTGCTCCCTCCCGTCCCCTTTGTTCTTGTTCTACACCTTTTCCTAGTCGTGTGAAAAGAGTTATAGCAGGTTTTCCTGAAATTTAACTCATCCAAAGAGTTTCACTTCCAGTGAAGATGATGTGTGACAAGAGCTCATGGATGCATCAGAGACAAACAAAGATATTTTCCTATCCAGTGCACATCATTTACTGTGGTTTAATGTGTGTCCAGCACTTTCCAGATATGACATCATTTCATCCTTTAAAAACTTTGCAGCGTATGATTCTTCTCCTCACAGAGAGAGTCACTTGAGTGTGGACTGGACTTGCTGACTTACCCCTAACAAATAGGACGTAGCAGGAACCAGGGATGCCACTTCCAACATTCAGTTATAAAGACTCCTGTGGGCTCGCTCTTATTCCTACACTGCTATCTCTGATGGGAGTCAGCTGCCAGGTTGCAGAGTGTCCTGTGGAAAGATCGGCGTGGCAGACAACATAGAGAGAGGCTTCTGCAGTCAGCAAGGAATCAGGACCCTCAGTCCCACCGCCCGTGTGAAACTGAACACAGTTCGCGTCCACATGAGTGGGCTTAGAAGTGGGTCTGCCTTAGTCAGGTCTTCGGAGGAGGGCACAGCCCAGGCTAACAGCCTGGCTCCCAACTTCATGGCAGATCATTATCCAAGGGCACCTAGCTGCGCTGTCCTCAGATTCCTGACCCACAGAAACTGTGAAACCATTTTCTGTTTCAAGCTGCCGAATTTTGAGGTTATTTGTTACGTAGAGCTAGGTATTGAATACAGGGGTCATTTTATATGTTGCTCACATTCTGAATTTGTGCTTCTGGTAAGTAGCCTGTGGTTTTTTACAAGGATTTCTAAAGTTCAAAACTCTTGGAATCCTTTCCTAGGACAGTCATAGTTTCATTGGCTTCTGGACCTCATTCTCCTCTTGTCTCTTAATGCGTCAGGAGAAGAACAACAGTGCTACAGAGTCTGGCTTAACCTTGAGGGTATACTCTTGTCATGGGTTGGTTAACTTTCATCAGAACCCCCACTGGCCAGCTGACATGCCCCCAGTGGCACGTTCTCTGGCCACACAGATACAACTGCTGAGAGCGGCAATCAGCATTACCCTCTCGAAATTAACCACGGCTCTGGGGTAGAACTGGACAGGTGGACTGCGACCACGTTCACCATCACGCCACTCAGCGGTACTGTGGTCCCACTGGCAACCTGGTTCTGACGTGAGCATTTGGCCATGCTGAATATTTCAGTTCCCTGATACTCTCTCATACCTGGCTGTATGACACTATTTTTTGCACACCCCTCAACCTGTCCTTCTGGGTCCCTCAAACTTCTCCACATTACTTCATGCTCTCTATCTTTCCCCTTTGATGCCTCTGTGATGTACTCCCTGACTACGTAGCCCAAGTCTGAGTGGCTCATCCAAGATTCTCCAACTGTGCTCTGATCTTCCTCGACTGCATCACTCCTCACATTACATTATATTGCCTGGTTATGCACCACACTTTCCTTTAGTAGACTTACACTGAGAGATAAGCTATCTGGTCTCTTTTGGTCATTGTTGTATCTTCGATGTCTAGCACTGTCTCTAGCACCTAATAATTGAAGGATAAATATTTGTTAAGTGGACGAGTGTTTCAGACTTGTCAAGCCAAAAATATGTTTCCAGAACTTACTCCAGCATCTTACTCTCAAAACCTCAGAGAACAACAACCTGGATAAAGAATGTAGGCACTAAAAGGAAGCTGGAATGCAAAATAATATACGTATTCCAAGAAAATGGAAGAATGAGGCAGCTGTCCAAATAATGGAAGCCATTAGATACACTTTGGCTACAGTTCACTGGTTAATTCAGGCAAGAGTGTTCAGTTGGCCTAAATTATCTGGAAAGTTCTTCATTTTGCTTTGGTCCATAAACTCTTTTATCTCCTTTATAATTGGATCATTGGCAAGGCTTGTGACTACCTCTAGAGAATGTGTATGGCTTCCAAAGCACTGACCTACAGATCTATGTCTCTTTGTTCCAGTTGGGTCCCTGAGTTAAGGGTTCAGAGCTGTTTAAGAGTGACTTTCTGTTTTGACCAACCTTAACACTGAACCTCAGTGAGCTTCAGGGTTTGGTATTCACTTTGCACATTATCTGACTTTGAGACTGTTGATGGCAAATTTTAAAAATATAGTGGAAGGAAAGACTACAAAATATTTTCAGAAAATTTCTCATTGATGTCTTAAATCTTGTCTTTTGCAATTTATCTTAAGCTACTAATCCATACAAAAGAGTCGTCAGAAATGTTGCCATGGCCCAGTCCATCTTTATAGAAAGAAATCCTTTTGAACAAAAATGAGTTAAAAACTCAAATCAAAAAAACTAATTGATCTAATCCACAAGATTACTAATAGAATGGATACAACCTATGTTAATTAGCTCTTGCTGCATAACAAGCCACCCGCAATTCCATGGCTCATGACAACTCCCTTTTATTTAGCTCACGGTGGTCTTCTGCCCTGAGCTGCTCATCTTGTCCCTGCTGCTAGGCGCTCCCTTGTATCCATGGTTAGCTGACAGGTCGACTACTGGTTGGGATGATCTAAACCGGCCTCTCTTATGTGCCCAACAGTTCATAAGCATGTGTCCTCATAGTCCAACAGGCTACCCTGGTCTCAGCTGCATAGTAGTCCCTGGGATCCAGGCCCAGCAAGAGAAAGGAAACCCTAGTGGGCAAGCAATTTTCAAGTCTCTGCTTGCTGTGTTCACATTTGCCAAAGCCCAGAGTCACACGGCTAACCAAAATCAAGGGGTAGCAAATAAACTTCTTAAGGGGATGTCTGCAACATCACAAGAGAGTGGCTGTAGAGAAGGGAAGGTTTCGTGGTCACTCCTGTTCTCGTTTCCATACAACTCACCTTGTTCCATCCTCATGGCAGCTCGCTAAAGGAGTATTCATTCCCATTTTACAGATGAAACCATAGAGGCACAGAGAAGGAAATAAGAAACTCTTGGTTTTACCACTGATAGATCTGGGATTTGGACTTGGTTCTGCATCGCTCCGAAGATTTCATTCTTAATTGGTCCACTTTGCATCTAACACGGGTCCTGGCTGGTTGCTAATAGGTTGCAAATCCAAATGTAGGGCTATTTTATTTCCATGTGTATAGGCGGCAGCTTCGGTCTGTGTTTATCAAATATTTTCAAAATATTTTGCAAAGATTATTTTCATTACCAGTTTCATAAAACCTCAAGTCCCAGATGCGGTGAGTCAAGCTCTGTTCTCCTGAACTTTCAAACCCTGAGGCACTTTATGGTAATGCAACTCCTACCCCCCCAGCTCCTTAGTGACATTCCTTCCTGCTCATAAACAGAAAATATCTCCTTTTTGGAAGCCATGAAATTCTGCTGCAGGTCCCACCCTTGGAAGGGACAAGGCTCAGAACCTCTGGGCTCATTCCTGGCCCAGCCCTCCTTTCAAGACCAGGACGGGAGCTCAGAGCCGCTTCCCACAATGTTGTCTCAGTGCAGAGAGAAGAGGTACTCAAGAGTGCACTTCAAGTTTCAGACAAGTGATGAACCATATAAAAATAAAATCAGAGCCACAGGGAGCATTGCCTCCGGAGCTGGTCCCTGGCCAGTCTCTGCAACCTTGAATTTTCTCCCTGTCTTACCTCTTCTCCTTCACTTCATGCCTGCCTTGCCTTCCTCACATCCTCCCCTTCAGAGCTCCCTTCCCTCCACCCTCCTCTTCATTGAGCCCTTGCTTCTCATTTCTTCCATTTCCTTTTCCGATGACCCAAACATCCTCCCCCCTCTCCTCTCCATAGCCTTCTTTGGCTGAGGAAGGCCGTTTAGCTATAGAAATGGGCCCAAAAGATGCCTTCGGCTGCACTCGGAGAAGATGGACGACCCACAAGGTGAATTACATCCACTTGATGAATCTGGTAACCGTTTATTTTGAGGGGAAGAAACACATTATTTTTTTTTTTACTTACATATATTCTAATTCTTCTCTGCAGTTTCCCATTGAGTAGGAATGAATTTATCTTCATTTGACAATTTTATGACCCAAATCGGCCAGCGCTGTCCATTTATCTGCTTTAAAATGCAACCAAAGGACCGGACTCCTGTCACAGAAATCCAAGCATGGCCAGTGGTGCTTGCCATCAACGCAGATTTTTCATAACATGTGAGTTTCCCAGTGTGGCTATGAGGGCCTGCTGGTTAAGCTTACTTCTTGAATGACCATTATTCAGCAATAGCAAATGATTCAGTAATGAAAACAAGTGCCTGATTTTTTTTTCTTTTTAAAGATTTATTAAAGCACCTAAGAGGCTGTTTTTACAAAACCCAGTCCTTAGAGTGGCTGACCTTAAAATTGTGTTTACCTAAGCTGTATTCCCCCAAAACGTTGACCAACATGATAAATAATTTATTTAATGTTTCCTTAAATATTATTTTGTTTGGTTTAAACCCAAAGTAGAAACTTCTTCTCCCCAAAAGGAACACTGTCTCTTTTTTTTTTTTTTGTATACAATGGAAACATTTGGGGACAAATAAAAGAAATAAAATATTTTTCACAAAATTTGGCTTACCAAGTGAATGCTGGTTATTCTGGGGGTTGCAGAATAAATGTTGTGACATTAAGATAAATTAGAAGCTGGGATCTTGGGTGATAGTTATGGGCTTATTTCGAGCATTTCCTTATGGGTAAAAAAAATAAATATCCTCAAATAAACACAGCAAGTAGGGCACAAAGGGATAATCAATAGAAAAATGGCCCCTACTCAAGTCACGGGCAATACAGGAGATGTCTTACATGGACAAGAGTTCTCTTCCAGAGCTTTTGGTAAATCTAGAGCTTGGCCATATTGTAACCGTCTTTGAGGAGAACCTGTTAAAGGTTCCCACTCCCCTTGAGAATTGTCCCTCAGTCCCCAGGACCTGTAATCCCAGAATTCCTACCCCCAGCCTACAGAAGCAGGCCTGGAACAGGCTGGACAGTCGAATATCATTCTCTGGGACTCTGGTCACATCACACATGGGCTCAACCTGAGCTGAGTGTAATCTTTGGGATTTTTATTTTTTAATAAAAAACAGGAGGAGAAGGGGCCTCCGTCCTTGAATCATGGAACTGGAAGCAAAGCAGAGGCTGCCCACGGAGAGGGAAGGAGGCCACAGAGCAGCAGAGTGAGATGGTGGGAACAGCGATTTTCTCACAATGCCGTGTGAGCTCCCAAAGCCAGCCAGGCCTGACCATAAATTCCCCTCTGGTTTGCTGAGGCTGCCTGGGATCAGGGCTATCATGTCACTTCTAATAACCAAGAGTCCTGATTAATCCAGTGAGTCAAGGATGAGACACAGGATGGGGGTTGGGGGGGGGCGTGGGGATATTTATTTGTTTGTTTGTTTGACCTTAGTTATTTCTTAGTAACTTAGATTTATGCCTGTCTTAAGTCTTAGCATATAGTTCCGTTCCGTGTGTGTGTGTGTGTGTGTGTGTGTGTGTGTGTGTGTGTTGGAACGTTCCCTGTAGAAACAGGATGGCAGGGTGCCTAGTCAGATTCTCACAGGTGAGAGCACAATGAATACATCCTAAACAAGTGAGTCCCTAAAACCGTTCTTGCTGATTTCAGACCGGATCTTCAGATTAACATTAAACATAGGCATGCTGCTCAGTGGCCTGGGAGTTCTTATATTTTAAATATAATTATGAAACAAGCCTGCAAGGGCTGCTTTTGGGTCCAGCTAAAGACTTCCTTGGCATCTTAACATGGTCACCCTTTGAATGATTGCTAGATGCCGTGTGCTGCGGTCAGGGCCTACACGTGCGGTCTTAGGACCCCCACCCCCACAACCCCGTCTGGCAGCCACCCCATAGGGCACTGTCCCATTTCACAGATAAAGACAAGACACTCAGAATGGCTCAGACATTTGTCCAAGGTCACGCAGTTAATGACTTGTAAGAGGATGGATGAGGTTCCAGGTCTAAGGGATCCCATCCCCTAAACCCCTGGCCACTGTGCTAAGAAAATCAAAAGCAGAGGCCTAGCCCCCGAATAGGCCAGCTCTACCCCCGGGAGATACAGGAGGGGCTGTGGAGAGTCTCCAGTGAGCCACAAACATTGCACAGGAGATGAGACTGTTCCGGGCTGCTCTGCTGGGTCTGCCTACGTAGTTTGGGACACAACTTTTTATCCCCCTAAGCCTCAGTTTCCACTGCTGTGAAGTAGGCTGATAACACTGTAGTAGGGTTCCAGTCACAACCCCCCATGTGTGGGGGCAAATGCTGCCCCTTGCATGGAGAGGGGAAGTCCATTTCCCTCTCCTCGAATACAGGCCGGTCTCTGCACTTGTTGGGGCCAAGATAATTGGAAGGAAGTTACGTCCTGGGATTCGGAGCCCCAGGCCTTACGCTTCTGCTGTTTCTTCTCTTCCCACCCTGTAAGGAAGTTGAGGCTAGACCAGTGCATAATTAGGGGTCCTGGAGGGGAAGGATAAGCAACCATCTGGAACATTCAAACGCTGACCAAGCTCCCAGTGAAACACAGCCTCATGAGAAACTCTAGGCAAGACCAGAAGAAAAATCAGCCCAGCTGAACCCCAGCCAAGGCCCACAACTGTGAGAAATAATGAATATTGTCATTTTATCCCATTACACTGTAGGCTGATTTTAGTTATACAGCAACAGATAACATGCTTCCTACCCTGGGTGACGGGGAGGATCAAACGGGCTCATGTATTTAAAAGCAAGACTGCCTAGGACAGTGTGCGGCATTCTGCGTTGAATACATTTATTAGGGAAGTACTCTGGGCCAACACCCTTCCTGGTGACTGCAATATTGAGGAGAGCAAGATAAGGTCTGCCCTCTTGGAGCTTCTGTTGTGGGAGAAGGGACAGTAAACGGTACGAATGATCGGATGTCAAGTACTGATCGTTGCTCTGAAGAGTTGCCGATCGCATTCCTGATAGCTCGGGATTCGGGCAGCTCGCTCCCATCCCCGTGGTGTATTCTAATTATCTGTTTTCATCTGCCTGTCCTCACCGACCGCAAGCTCTGGGGGGCAAATGGTGGTGTTTCTCATTTGGATTCCCCGTGGTTAGGGCCGTGGTGAACACCCAGTAGGTGCTCAGGGAGCATTCTTTGAAACTGATTGTATGAATTCATTTAATGACCACCTGCTACCCAAAATTGTGTCAGAGGCGCTGGGCTAGGAAGCAGCCCCAAAACACCGCAGCTCCCCTCTGGGGAACACAGTCCAGCTTGCCGCTCCAGGAATAGCTTGTGGGTGACTCACCTATCACGTGACCCCCAGCTCCGCCTGGGGAAGCCCTGCCCCACTGGGGCCCCCATTGCTGGGAACAACTACCCTCACCTCACACAGATCTGGGCCAAAACTTCCATAAGCCTTCCCAGAAGAGAAACACATACCTTCACATGCCCTGAACTGAATTCCTCCAGAATCTATGAAGGGACAGAGGGGGGCCCGCGCTCTGTCTCCTCCTTCGTCCAGCAGCAAGTTCCAGAGAGGACTCGGTAGGAAGGAAGAGGGGATGGAGCGGAGGCTTCTGCCCAGCATCCCCGCCCCACTCATCTCCCGCTGGAAACCACGCTGCCTGTCTGCCTCATCAGAAGCACCAAGCTCGGTTTCAGAGAAAGCTCCTGGGTGGCGCGCAGCCCCAGACCAGTGCGCCATGCGTCCCCCTGCTGCTCCCCTCCGCCCTCCTCTTTATCCCCATGGGACCCGATAGCAGGAGGACGACTTGTCCTCTGAGCCGCCCACGTTCCAGAAAGGGTCCCTTGCCCTTGGCCACTCTGGGAGAGAAAGCTGACCGTCGCGGGGCCTTCCCGACCGAGCCCCCCCTCCCTCTCTCTTCCCCACCCCCCCAACCTCTCCTCCAGCTGCTCCTGGTTCAAGCCGCTGCCTGCCCCAGCTAATAATGCCTTGTCACGCAGCGACAGAATCATGGCCTCACACTGGCTTCACATGTCACAAATAATTGTGCTCCTTGCTCATTGTATTGAAGTTGTCAGGACTCTCTTACGCCTATAATTTGTGTGAGTTGATCATACTTTGGTAAATCAGCGGGTCGCGACCTGTGCCCTTTAGCCCCAATGGCTGGCTGAGAACGACCTACAAATCTCATGACAGGGACAACAGAGAGGGTATGAACTGTTCAATTGCGCGTGTCTATCAGCTGCCTCGGGGAGCAGCTCTTGCCTTTTGCTGTGGCTTTGAACGGACTAGTGTGGCACCCCGTGACAGCCTGTCTTCATTTCTTCACATCTGTTTTTTCTCCTTGCGTGTTTTTTTTTAAGCACTTTTGGATACTTATTTTTTTTTTCTTTACCACAAAATGTTTTGGTGCCAAACCCAAGTGTCTTTCTTCCACGTGTTTTAAATAAAAAACCTCCAGCATTGGTGATAGTCAGTAAACCTCACTCTGTGTCCAGCCTGACTGGTGTTTCCCTCTTATTCTAGCAACGCTTAAATTCCTCTGGCAGCTTTATGAGCTCCTTCGCTGACGCTTTATTGGGTAGCACATTCACAAATAGTGTTTCCGAGCCTTTGTTTTCATTAAGGTACAACATGTACCATCAAGTTGCATTTAACTCACTGCTTTTATATTTTATACATGATATCGCTGACCCAGGCCTTCTGTATCTAATACTGAAAAGAGAGCAATAAAGTTCAAACTGCTTTTACTACCCAATATCTTCAATAATTGACTTCTAAAACAAAAAATCAACAAAAAAGAAGTAAGAAGACTGAGTTCTGGCCAGACTGATGCTCTGCAGGTTCGCTGGAGCAGGGTCAAGAAGAAAGTGGTTTCATGTGACTCTGCCTCCTGAGAAGCTGGTGGAGGCAGGTGAGGTGCTTGGAGAGCTGCTAACTCTCTCCTTGGGTTTAAGAAAGAGGAGAAGATGGTGGGAATGTGTATATGGATATGCACTCTGGTTGCTTCCCATTCTTTGGCAAAGCTAACTCCACCCCTGCGGAGAAGCACGGTCATCTAGCAATTCTGAAGGCGGATGGCAGCATCCGACTTCCTAGTCCTAGATGCCAGCAGGACCATGCCGTCTGCTGGTGTAATAGCAGGTACAGGGCAATGGGGGAAATGGAAACCAAATGAGCCAAGCTCTCACTCCGCACAGTACAAAGCATGTATGTTTCATTTCCGAGGGCCTCAACTGAAGGGTCACAGAACCAAGGATAATGAGCGGCACACACAGACAATACCGAGTTGCTACAGGGAACGCAAAGCCAAGTTATTTTACCGTTTGGGTCTCCCTTTATCCTTGCCTCAGTTGTCTGCTTTATAGGCCCAGACCAATGATGAAGCTTAACACTAAAAGACATCTCACTTTAAAAAAATATCTATTTATTTATTTATTTATTTGAGAGAGAAAGGGAGAGAATAGGGGGAGGGGCAGAGGGAAAGGGAGAGAGAGAATCTCAAGCACACTCCCCATTGAGCACGGAGCCTGATGAGGGGCTCAATCTCACGCCCTTGAGATCATGACCTGAGCAGAAACCAAGCATCAGACTCTCAACCAACTGAGCCACCCAGGCACCCCAAGATATTAACTTCTGATTCGATTTACAGACTGCTAGTCACCAGTTTGGGGGCAGGAAGTGGGAGGAATGGGCATGAAGGAAGAAAATGTCGCATCCAGGTCACAAGTGTAAATCTACAAAAGCACCTAGGAAGCAAGTTCAGTGTAAATGTTGGTGGTTGTGGGCTCTGCGTTTACTTTTCAGCGCTCTTTGTTGAAAGAATTTGGTAGAACGGCAGATGGGGTTTCAAATCACCGCAGCACCTCTGACCAGCCCGGTGACACTGGCATGTGACCTCGATTCTCTGGGCCTCAGTTTCCTCATCTGTGCAATATTTGGCATAGAGTAGATGATATGCATATCTTAATGTTGTCTCAGTCTAGATTCTCATTTGTGAGCGAAGTAGCCTATTGGTAACTTATGCAGAAATTGAGTTTATAAGGAAGATGTTGGATGGCTCACAGAGTCTACAGGAAGACTGGAGAGTTAAGATGGAAAATGATCCAGAATCGAGGGAGCTGAAGAGCAAAGAACATGGGTGAGGTCATGCTTTGGGCATTGTCTGGTTACATGGCTACGCTTGGCATTACCACCACTTTTTGTGCCACTCCTCTACTCCAGACCACAAGCCTCTACTCTGCCCCTTCCAGATTCAAAGCCCCTGGCAGCATCTTTGAATGGCCAACCCCAGGTCACATGGCCATGGCAAGGCTGTTGGAGGTCAGGAATATACTTAGCAACCTTGGAAGTTGCTCACTATGACTCGGAGAAATTTTTAATCAAGTGTTCTCTTCGTTCTCATTTTCTACATGGAGCTTGGGAAGATGGAAAGTCACGTTTCAGTTTTTACTCACAACTTTAATATAGTGCATTTCTTGTCTTCCTCTATAAAGAGGAAGGGGAATCCTGCATTCAAGCAGCCTATTTGGCTTGTCCAAAAGCCACGGAGAGTAAAAGTGACAATGTTTGGAAGGAAAGCACACACATCTCTCTGATTCCTGTTGTGTCCACACTGTTGCTCTTGGAGTGGCCATGGAAAAACTCTGGAGGGAAGAGCAGGACTATGGCTTCCTCCTGGAGCAGTGAACACCAACTACCATGTGCAAAGTCATTTTCGACTTCTGAATCTGTCGCTGGTGAGATAGACAGAGCCTTACACAAGTGCCTCAGCTGGAGAAACAAAATGGCACTGTGGCCAAGTTTATGGATGAGAAGAGGATGAAAAACACATCTGGGAGATACAGTTATACACTCCATTAGTGAGTGGCTATGTTCTAGGAAGTAGGCTAAGTGCTTTTGGAGCATATTTTACTTAATTGTCAAAATAAATTGGTGAGGTATTTATTATTATCCTTATTTTAGAAATCTGGAAATCAAGGTTCAGAGGTTAAGAGCATGTGGAATAACATGGACGTGGCACAAAGCCTGGGATTCAGGGTTTTGTCTTCAAAGCAGAACATGGCCACAGATGTCCCTGGGGTACTGGCAGCATATAAAAAGGACCCTGGAATCTCAGGGCACAATATCAGGGGTACTTAAGAAATCCCTGATGATCTCATAATCTCAAAACCAGTATTGTTTGGGCTGAGCGATCAAGAGATAAAAAGCCAAGGAATATTTCATGATCTGGAAACTTTCAGTCCCTTTAATATGAAAATGCTCGACGTCAAGTATTAAAGATGTAAGGATTCAGAGGTCAAGGGAGATTAAGAGTCTTCTTTTCCCAAATGAAGTGCATAGTGTATCCATTACGGAGCATGGAGAGCTCTCCTCCCCTCCCCCACCATGTCCATTTAATAGAGAAAATGCTAAAAACTTTGAAGAAATGTATTCTTTGTTCTTTAAGTTCCATGATTAATTAGGTATAAGCCATGTTTCAAAACGTTTCGTCATTTATTTGTAATCCTCCCCAGAGCGTGTACGCTGACTTGGCTCAGAACACACAGATCACATTGCAAATACTACTCACAGGCTGAGACTTCTCGTTTCCTTCCCTTCCCCTCTCTCCTTTCCCCTCTAACACTGGAGTTGAAGAACAAAGCTGGATTTCAATCCGAGAGCATGCCCTGCTCTGTATGGCTCTCCCTGGCCTGTCAGTAACCTCCAGAAGGGGGATTGCAACTGGAAACGGCTGAGGTGGGGAGGGGGAGCAGCCTGGGACCCACACATGGATGGAAATTTCGGGGTTGCTCCAGCCACCAGCCAAGCAAAGATGGGCATTTGCTTCAAGACCGTCTCCACTTCCATCCAAGGAGCTCCTGAATATAAATGAGCGAGCCGTGTAGAGCCACAGGAAGCGTGTGGCATCCAACTGTGAGCAACTCCCTCAGAGCTGCCTTTCTCTCATCTGTGAAATGGGAATAATAAAGAGCTCTGAGCGGCATGAGGTCAATCCTGGGATTGAATATGACTTAGTGTGGCACTTCATTTAGAGCACACTCTCTTTAAATGTTCACTGTTACTTTAATTTCTGTCAATTTAGCTCAACTCCCCACCCCAAGCACACACACACACACACACACACACACACACACACACACTCTCGCCTGAGCCTCTTCCTTCTTGCCTCCCTTCAGGACCCGTCACTGGCTACTGAGGCAGCCCCTTCACTTTGGAATATCTTTCTTCCATATTTTTGTTTCCCTTCACTCTTCTCACAGAGAATACTCCTCTTCCAAAACTCTGATCAAACACCATCACCTCCTCCTAGAAGTCTTCATGGGTCATCCCAAGAGGAACCAGTTATCTGCCCTCTGCCCACCGCCCTCACTTTGCAGACTGTTTCACCTAGTGAGGCAGCTTGGCCACCCTTGCAGGCAGGGTATGGTCAAGGCTGACGCTCGGTCTGGGAGAGCTCCATCTGCCTGCAGTGGAGACGTACGTTGAGTTGACTCTGTAGGTGTGTTAGTTTCCCAGGGCTGCCATACCAGCGTCACACAAACCGAGTGGCTTGCACAACAGGAGCTCATTCTCTCCCAGCCCTGGAGGCTAGAAGTCCAAGATCAAGGTGTCATCAGGGTTGGCTCCATCCGGGGCTCTGGGAAAATCTGTTTCAGGCCTCACCACTGGCTTCAGGTGTTCTGCTGCCGCTCTTTGGCATTCCTTGATTGGTGGACCATCACCCTGATCTCATCACAGCCTTCCCCCTGTGTGTGTGTCTCTCTGTATCCAAATTTGCTCTTCTTCTAAGGACACGTCATTGGTTTAGGACTCACCTGAATGACTTCATCTTAACTTGACAATCTATAAAGACCCTCTTTCCAAAGACGGTCCCATACACAAGCACGGGGGGTTAGGACCTCAACATCTTTTTATGTAGACACAATTCAACGCAAAACGTGTAATCTAACCCACTCGGCATGGGTGGGTAACAACTCTGAGGCTATGTTTGGAGTCAGGGGATAAGCCAGAGCCCAGTAGGTTTATTCTGCTCTTAATGATAGCCAGGGCAGAGTGCTGAGGGCTTGGGGAGAGTCTTACCATAGTAACACCTGAGCCTATATTTACTATCAAACTCAGCCTGATGGTTCTAAAGCCTGCCTACCACAATAGGATGACCTGAAAATCTAAAAACAAGATAAATAAAACAAAACGAAAAACAACAAATCTGGGGGTGGGGAAGACAGAGTCAGTCCGCCTTCAAATGTCATTTTTTTTTAAAGCACAGCCTGGGCTGAGAACCACTCTACCAGACTAAACATACAAGGAACCCATGTGGTTTTTCCCTGGTCTAGCCTGAGAGGCATTTCTTGTTTGAGAGCTTACAATGTACTCAGGATGTTTAAGTGACTCTTAAAAAATTAAACTGACCTCGTCTATAGAATTTTATAAAGACTATAGAATGTTACAATTCTCCAGATGGTTAAGATTAAGGGGAAATACACTTTCCTCTGAAATATGCAGGCATTGCCTTTTTGTTGGACTAATTTGGGGGTATTACCAACTCCTACCCAGGTGGAGAAGTGTAGGCTAAGCAGTCTCGCATAGTAAATACTTGGAGATCCAAGAGGGAAAGCTTTTACAAAGGAAGATACCGTTGTTGGCTCTTCCTATGGTGGTCAGAATGAGAGTGTAGACGAACACTCAGTCTGGATGGCTGGGTCACCACGGATATGATATTACTGGGTTTCGACTGGAGAAATGAGTTCCTACACGTGAGTATGCAAATACCTGGGAAAAAATGAACAGGTTGCTGGCCAGACTTAAGGTAGAAAAGACAGCAGGAGCACTGGTTATGATATTAATAATAATAGCTGATGCTTATGTGAGTTTATTTGTATCTGATGGTCATGGTACTAATGCCTTTATTGCTACTAACTCTTGATGCCGATTTTCTAACTGCCAAAATTCCATTTTGAATAGCCGGCTCCTTGAATGCCTACATTCTTCCCCGTGTCTTAGAAATATGAACACAAGGGAGATTCTTTGGAAAGTAAAGCATCTTTATTTGGGACATTTTGTTAAAGAGCCTCGAAGGACAAAAGAGGCCTAAATTGGTGTTTCAGTTTTTGGTGAACTGAGGGTCAGATGCCTGAGGACAAGTTCTGAGAAACAGCAAAAGAATGGGCGTGTAGGCCTATAAAAGCACTGGAAATTATTCATTCTGATCAAATTCCATTTTCTTGTTTCAGAGGAATCAGGGGAGGAGGAGGAGAGGGAAATGGGATAGTCAGTTAGGACTAACGGCGGGGTTAACTGTGGAGGCCACGCATCCCAGAGATAGAAGTGGTACCTTCTGCCCTACCATCTTCACTACAGCGGCAATACAGTCCGAGTAACACAAATGATAATTCATTAATTTTCACAAGTTTGCCCTCAGATCGATTACACTGGTCATTGCAGACCGGGTCCTGCAGAAAAGGGAGGCAAGCACAAAGTTGGCCTGAGCCACGGTCGGGTTAGGGACCGAGGAGCCCTCTTCTGCCAAGAAGTTGATCTCCAGTATTTATTTGGGTGCAAACCAAAGTAGAATAATGGGGAAGGAGGTCCTTCACGTAAAAGAAACTCAAAAGCTTTACAGGCTGAATTAGGTGTAATCCTTATGGGATCCCTAACAGCTCATAAATAACTTTTAATGAGATTTCCAGCAAGTCAAATAGCACGTGGGGGAAAAAGTATTCTTTTTTTATTTTTGTTATTTTGTTTTCAATAAAGCACATACTTCATATCGTTGTTTTCGCAACCCATGACCTAAAGAAGGGAAACCATTTCAATAAGAAGAGATTAGTACTGAAAATATTTAATTAACTGATAGGGACAGGAAACGCTTGAATATGTCATTGAAAATTCTTGACATTGACCACTAATCTATGGAAACTTATAGAGCTGAGTCTAAAGCATGTTCCGGAGTTAAGCAGAGAAATAAATCAAGGTTTGCAAATGTCATTTAAGTTTTCACCTGTCCCACGATTCAAAATTATTGGCTTCCCAATGAAAAGCACATGTTGTGTCCCTTGCCTGGGGAGTAGTAATGAAGTGAGGCAGACACTCTCCAGCTCTCCCTCCCATCGTGCCCCTCTTGATTTCCCATCGAGTGAAAATAATTACTGTATCCTTGAGGGAGCGCTTCCCTGGCTTCCCCGAGTCTGGTCTCCCGATAAGCACTGCCATGCTGGCTCCTCAAGCCCAGCCCCTCTTCCTTGAGGGACCACGGTTTGATTTATGAGAAAATAGTTGGCAAATTGCAGTGTCCATCTTGATGGATGACATCATTCGGACCATTTTGCTGATCATATATGACTACCTTTTTTTGTTTAGCCTGGTTGCAATTGATCCCCAGCTCCAACAGCTGAAGAAGGGGGAAAAACAGCAGTTGCCTTTTCTTGGGGAGGTCACCAGGCAAAAAGGGTTCTGGCCTTTTGTTCCCTTGCAACCCACAAATGGTGTTCAGAACCTTGACAAAGAGCGCTTGTGGACGGTATCCTAGATGACCCAAAGACTCCAAGGAAGGCAAGACAGAGTTCCCCTCATTTGGAAGATGAAAAAGTGAATCAGAGAGACAGAATGCTTTATCCAAGGTCACACAGTTAGACAAAGTCAGGAGTTCAAATCTTGAAGTTTTGGCTGCAGAACAAGGGCTCGTTTCTCTTTCTGTTGCTTCTAGGTGGAGAGGGATGTACGTAGAATGAGAAAATCGAAATCCCTCTGTGTTAAGCGCTTCTGTCCCACCTTTGCTGTTAGCTCCCAACTCATCTCCAGACCACTGAGACCCCCTTCCAGTCTCTCCTCCTGGCCATAGTCAGGCCTTACGGCTACACCATTGCACTGTTTAATGATGTTAAAAAGCTCCCCCCACCACCACCTTGCCTCTCCAAACTTTCCAGTTTAGCCCCTCTACCAGGAAAACTACAGAGCTGTGGGGTGGAGTCCAAATTTCTTTGAAATATCATGCTTTATCTTAAATTTTAATATGGACTTTTTAATACTGCTCAGTATATTCTCAAGTGTTTTTTATTTTCACATAGTGAAAAGATGATATTTTTCAAAAATTTGTTGAGTACAATTGATGCCAAGGAAACGTGTCTCCTCTTTATCCCACGACTATGTGCATGGCCCCTAGTTTGAGGAACTAGGTCCCAGGGGATAAAGCTCAGGGCTTGGTACAGACTAGACGTTTCTAGTAGAACTGGCCCCACCTTCTTCTCTGCCTTATCGCTACCACTCACCCGGAGATCCCTCACACAGCAGGCACCCTGAACCTCCATACATCAGCGACTTTGCCCATGCTGTTCCCTCAGCCTCCAAGTCTCTTCTCCCTTCACCTCGCAGCCTCCAGCCTGCCTGGCTTCTGTCCCCAGCGTGTGGCTATGGTTCCATCACCTACACCCCACTCGTGGTAGCAGTTAATCCGCTGGTGCTAATCACGTACAGGCAGGTCTGTCCTCCCACCCAGACTAAGGGCTGTTGCCCATCATCTCTATCATCACACAGGAGTCAGTCTTGGCACAGGTGAGACCATAGTTCAATGTCTATAAAATGAATGACAGGTAGTAACACATTTCCACTAGGAAATTTGTGTTTAGAAGCTAGCCTAATTGCTTATATTGTTCTAAGAGACCCACACATTAAATATATATACACACACATGCGCGCGCGCACACACACACACCTCCAGCAAGCATCGTTTATGTATGTCAGGCATATGATCTCATTTAATCTTTGTATCCATGCCACCCAGCAGGCATGGCCACTTCAACCTACCTCAACCCCTTGACATACCTTAGGGGTCAAGTCCAGGTGCTGGACTTGGGCTTCCTGGGCTTCCTATAGCCCTCTCCCTGCTAGTTGTGTGACCTCAGCTTCCTCATCAAGAGAAGGGGGTGATAGTGGTACTACTGAGAGGCAGCATCCTTAGGTGGTGACCAGCATGGGCTCTAGAAATAATAGCCTCGATCACAGATCAGCAAACTCCAATGCACAAGCCAACTCCAGCCCACCAGCTCATTTTATACTGTTAAATCATCAAAAATATTGAAAGAAAAATAATATACTGTGACACCTGAAAATTAAATAAAATTCAAATAGAAATGTCAATCAATAAAGTTTTATTGGGACACAGCCTTGCTCATATGTTTATATATTGTCTGTCAGTGTTTTTGCATGACACTGGCAGTGTTGAATAGCGGTGTCAGAGACTGGTTGGCCCATCAATCCTGCAATACTGATTATCTGACCCTCTACCAAAGTGTGCTGACCCCCAACCTAGGTTCAAATCCCAGCTCTGCCGATTACGAGCTCTGTGACCAGTTTCCTCTACTGGAAAGTGGAGAAAATTTTTTAAAAAGTAGAGATGACACTCGTCTCTGCCTCATAGGGCTTTAGGAGATTAATCAAGCGCCTGTTGAGGACCCAGGAAATGTTAGCTAATATGACCAAGCTACCTTCCCAGAGGACTGGACTTTGCCAAGTAGCAGAACAGGGTGAGCAGGGGCTGCTGGAGCCAGCTGTGTGTAGAGTTCCAACTTGATGGAATGAGAGAGGTGGAGACGAGGCATAAGCCAAGCTGAGTAGAAGGAAGAAACCAAGGGCCAAGGAGTAGATGGCCAGGAGAGGCCCAGTGAATACCCTTTCAAATGTCCTGCACATGACCAAGGCCTGGGTCACAAAGTCAAGGCTTCCAAGATGGAACCAACTAAGAAGCCAGTGAGGAACAAGCAAGGGATGGAAGTCGAGGGTTCCGGAAGATTCCTCAGGTCTCAGACAGCACTTCACTCAAGGGCTGGCTTCAAGGGATGGGCATGCCATGCCATTCCCATCTACCAATGAGGAGACTGAAGCTCCAAGTGGTACAAGGGCTCACTCAAGGAAGTATAACTTGGAAATGACTAAATTCAAAATACCGTATGCCCAGACTAGGGCTTCTCCCTCTGCTCCACCCTGCCAACTTTCCTACTAAATGTCTCTCAGTTTCAATCCTTCGGGGGCCCTTATGAACACCATCGATTCTAAGGGAAAATAGCATGTCTCTGTTGTTGCGTTGTTTCGTCTTTCCCAAGAACAGAGAGTCATCATTTTTTTCCCTAAACCATGAAGCATGAATTAAATATGTTTCCTCCCTCCCTGAAGTTAGATTCCTTGTTGCCGGATGCAGTGGGCACAGACTCGACCGGCCCAGCTATGCAGCCAGGCCTCTGACACCAACTCTCGTCAACAGGCACGTCTCTCTCGCACAGTTCAATAACAACCTTGCAAATGACAAATTGTTTATGATTTTAGAGCAGCAAGGATCCAAGATGCATTGAAAGAAGTTGGGGGAAAAGCAACAAGTAATTCAGGGATCCAGCCAAACATAAACCTATGGATTTCAATAGACACTTGATAAAAATGTCTTTATGATGTCTACATGTCTTTGAAAGAAGGCTCCAGGTCCACAGCCCCTCTTATTTATTACTCCTAACACATGTAACTGCTGAAAAAGCCTGGGTTCAGAAAGGCATCCTCCAAGAGCAGGGCAAAGACGACTGTGTTTCAGAAACTAGACCCGCCGAATGTTTTGCTGCTCGGTCAAAGTAGGGATTCTTGTTTATTTGATGATTTTTCTTCCTTGGACATTGTATTTAAACAAGTGTCTCCTTTTGGTCCAGTGTTTCTTCAAATTTATTTATAGAAGAACTTTTCCTTCTCCCTTCTAATCTGTTTTTCATATTTTGGTGAAAGGAATAATATATAAAATTTTACAAGGGTTTAGCTTTCTTTATATTTCCTAAATGCAGGCATCTGGTGTTCTCATTAAGCAAGTGATGTCCATTCATAGGTCTGCTCCATCTTTAATTCATACTGAAGAGCGGTGAAGAAATTTGAAGAATACACTGTCTTCCAGTGTCTTTTGGAAAGTTTCTTTAAAAAAAAAAACTCTACCCAGTGTTCTTCAGTTAGTTTTATTCTGCTTGTATCTTTCCTTTTCAAGGTTTTGCCTTTAAATCTCTTTTCCCAAATGGCAAAATACATAGCATTATTATTTTCTGGGTTCTGCCAAAAGCATGCTTCTTTATGCTCTAAGTTTCTTACTAGGACAGACCTACATTTTAGGCTTTAGGGCTGGGGAAGGAGGGAGAGCTAGCAAGGGGAATGCACACAGAGTTTCTCATTACACATTACAATGACCCTCGAAACACTATACTCCTGCTGAGAGCTTCTCAGATTTGGTAAAGACTTTAAAAAGCTTGAATTAGAGTTTATAATCTCCTAAAAGTGATATAAACTCAAAGGTTCGCTCAGTTCCTGTGATGTCATCAATACATTTAATTATGTGAGAGCAATGTTTGGGTAGGATCATGGGAAACACACACGTACACACACAAGCCACACACACGTGTATGCAAAAGGCAATAGTTCAACAGTGGGCCGATGGATTAATGCCAGCTTCAGGATCTTCATCTAAACAAGCATTATCTGTAAATCCTGTATAATGCTTTTATCATTTTTGTTAGTAATAACCATAACGGTTTAAAATAAAATTGTAGTTTGGGCAAAAATATTGTCCTTCATTTGATTCAGGTTGAAATGGTCCTCTCAAACAAGGCTTTGGGTAGTTTGCATTTTTCTAACACACCGGCACAATCGATTTCTCCTTAAAAGTTCTCTGCACATTACAATCACTTATATATAGAAATCTATTTAAACTGACAAGCTAATGAATGGCCTGCCCAGGTAATATGGATGACTGTGGTAAACATATTGGGTGCAATGTATTTTAATGATGTCTAAGCAGTCAGATGTTAGTACACCTAGCTGGGAAAGGTCTGTTGAAATTGAACCTGCTTGTTTTCTTCAAGCTTATTCCCAGTAATTTATGAGTTCTACTGTGACCTGCAAGTTTGCATTTCCTCTGGTTTGCCCTCCTTTGGAGTTGAGTTGGGGCTCTGCTCCATTAGGCCAGCAAATGATTGCCTTAAATTTAAGTAGTTCCTGGAAGTGGTATTCCTTAATAACAGCTCAGCCACAAAATCAGAGTGAATCACTCATTCCTCTGAAACCTCACATGGCACTGTCTCTTCTAGTCCTAGAAACAGTCTAGAAAAGTACATGGTTTCGTAGATCAGCTAAGAGTTATGTGATGCAACAGCAAACACACAGCATCATTCATGGTGTATTTTAGCCCAAGTGAATAATTGAGTCCATCGAGGCTTTAGATAGAATACCTAGCTTACAAGAAATAGATGTGGAAGAGGCGCAACCTGAGTGACACCACAAGGGAGCACCCAGACAAATCTAGAACCTCTGACCTGACCCCTCCAACAAGTCAGTGACCTAGAAAAGAGATCTGAAGTCACAGCAAGTGAATGCAATGTGCAGGACTCTAAACATAGGGTTTGGACCGGCTCCTGTAATGACTCTCTGGCTTCAGTTAAAGGAAATTTAAATACAATCTGGCTTTTGGGAGGGATAAAAATTGGCTAAAATGAAGGAGCGTCTGGGTGGCTTAGTTGGTTAAGCATCTGTTTTTGACTCAAGTCATAATCCCAGGATTCTGGGTTCGAGCCCCACATTGGGCTCCCTGCTCACTGGGAAGCCTGCTTCTCTCTCTCCTTCTACCCCCCTGCTTGTGTACATGCTCTCTCTCTCTCTCGAATCAATAAATAAAATCTTTAAAATAAAATTTATCAAAATGGAAAGGTAGAGTTGACCAAAAAAGTAGATTACAAAAAAGGATGCACAGGATGAGATCATGCTCATTAAAACAAAAAATAAACAAAAAATAAACATGTGTGTGTGTGTGCACGTGTGCATGCACGGATGTGTAAAGATCCAGAAGGATGTGCACACATATACTAAATTACACTGGTGATCTTGGGGTGTGTGCATGTGTGTGTATTAGTTTTCTATTGCTGCCATGACAAATTACCGCCAACGCTGTAGCTTCAAATAGCACAGATTTATTTTCTTACAGTTCTGGAAGTCAGAAGTGTGAAAACAATCTCACTGGGCTAAAACCAAAGACTTCTTCTGGACATTCTTGAGGAGAATCCATTGTCTTGCTTTTTCCAGCTTCCAAGGGCAACCCACATGCCTTGGTCCAGGGCCCCACATCATTTCAACCTCTGCTTCATCATTGTGTTGCCCTCTCTGACTCTGGCTTTTCAGAGTAATGTCTTTCTCAAGATCTTTAACTTATTAAGGTTAAAGGGCAGGCCCCTTTTCATTATGTAGGGTAACACATTCCTGGCTTCTGGGGATTAGGATATAGGTATCTTTGGGGAAGAGGAAGGAATTATTTGGCTTATCACAGTGGGTATATACTTTCTTCATCTCTCTATCCTTGTCTGTATTTTCTAACTCTATGCAGTACGCATGTCCTGGTTCTTTAATATTAAAAGCAAAGTGGGGCACCTGGGTGGCTCAGTGGGTTAAGCCTCTGCCTTCGGCTCAGGTCATGGTCTCAGGGTCCTGGGATCGAGGCCCGCATTCGGTTCTCTGCTCGGTGGGAAGCCTGCTTCCTCCTCTTTCTCTGCCTGCCTCTCTGCCTGCCTGTGATGTCTCTGCCAAATAAATAAATAAAATCTTTTCTTTTTTTTTTTTTTAAAGCAAAATGGTATGTTTCCCTTCTTGCTCAGGAGTTCTACATGGTGAGCCTCCTTTGGCAGAGGACATAGAGGACTGCCCCACAGATATTGATCTGACTGCCCCGGGGGAGGGAAGGATGTGAGAGTGGCTGCCCACTCCCCCCAGATCTAGGGTCAGGCATCAGGACACACTGCTCCACGTCAAAAGGGTTGTGATTGCACACCAGCACCATCCACGCCGGACCCCATCCTCACTCCAGGGCTTCGTGTGTGCCATGCCCCGTGCTCAAGGAACTATCTCAAACCCCAAAGAACACACGCTGACCCCTATTTCACAGAAGAGGACAAGAAAACACAGACAGGTTGAGGAACTTGCCCAAGACCACAAACACTTTTTACAGAGTGAAGTTCTAACCCCAGAGCCTGAGCTCTTAACCTCTCCTCACATTTTCTCCCTGGTAGACCTGCAATGTTCAATTCATTGCTCCTGAACCATAAGCAGGGAATTCTCCTGTCTTGGAGTTAAAATTTAGAGAGCGTAAGCTGGAAGGGGACTTCTCTATCTCCAGGTCCAAGCTCCCATTGTACAGAAGAGCAAACTGAGGCCCAAGTTAGAGCAACTAGACAGTGGAAGAGCCGGGAATAGGAACAATCTTCCTACATGCCCCCGGCTCTTTGTACCAAACTTTAGGCCTCAATTTTTGTCCATATAAACTTCATTTTCTAGCCATCTGGCTGTAAAAAAAATAATAATAATAATCCTTGGGGCACCTGGCTCGCACAGCAGGTTAAGCGTCCAACTCTTGGTTTTGGCTCAGGCTGTGATCTCAGGATCTTGCTATCGAGCCCTGACTTGGGCTCCATACTCCATGTGTACTGTGCTTGGGACTCTCTCTCCTTCTGCCCCTTTCTACTCCCCCTGACCCCGCTCTCAAATAAATGAATAAATAAATCTTTAAAAAATTCTTAAAAATTAATTTAAATCGCATTAAATTATAAGAAAGAATAATCCTTTGTCCCAAAATTATGAGATCAAAATAAATGAGATAATCGGGATTATATCCGTGCTTGTGACGGGGATGTTAAGCTCCTATCTCCACGAAAACCGCTCAGGCGAAGTCTCTCCTGTCCTTACTTCCATTTCCTGGGGGCACCAGTTGAAAAGCAGACAGGGTTTGCACAGGGGCTGGATCCCTGGTTGCTACACCGGTTCTGGGACCCCCTCCCCCAAAGAAGGCCCCAGGGATTTCCCAGGAGACTGTGCCAAATCAGCCCAGTCATCCCAGGCCACTTTGGCCCCATTTCTCCTTCCTTTTAATCTAAAGAAGCCCCAAAGGTCATGCAGCTTGGCACTTAGGACAGGGGATGGCCTGGGTTTGTAGCACTTTGCTCCAGCCCTTGAAGACTGTCCAGTTGACTCTGGTTTATCTCACTGGATGCACGGGGCAAACACTTACAGTACGAGTGCCATGACTCACTTGGTAGAAAGATGCCCTTCGGAGATGAGGTGAGATATCTCTTCAGCTGGACATGGTGTGGGCTCAAGTTTTCAATGGGCCCTTCTAAACCTCGGCTTAACACAGGCCTTCCGTGTGAATCTCTACAGTAGGTTATTACACACAACATCCCAACTGGTCTCCCTGCCTCCAGCCTCCTCTGATCCTCCATTGGGTCTGTCCACACCAGGCCAGAACAGCAGCCAGAAGACTGATTTTGACCCAGAATCCCTCTTTCCAAAGCTCTCGATGGCTCCCTCTTATCCAGAAGGCAGAGCTGCTGCTTGTCTGTGCCCCCCACCCAGGCCACATCCAAGTGGGTCAGCTCATTTTCTCTTTGGGGACATAATCAGTGTGCCTTCCGATGGGTGTGGTCCTATGATGGTGCTGCTGATCCCGATGGCTTCTGACTCGAAGGTCTCAGAGCCTTTGAAAAGAGCCAGAGTCACCCAACTCTGCTGCTAGAGGAAATGACGTCAATGACATGTTCTTTTGAGGTTGCGAACTCCTTTGGCACAAATGCCACTGAGGCCTTGAGTGTTTGCCGCCTTCTCCAACTTCTAGAGAGCCCTCTGCCTGCGAACATGAGGATAAGATTATGGAGGTAGAGTAAAAGGCCATCTAAAAGAGAGGCTGCCCTGCCTTCCCCAGCACTGGCCCATGGGTTCTCACTCATGGCTCTCACTCTCTCTTCCTTAGGACAGATTCTTCAGTTCCTCATAAAACAGAGCTTGGGAGGGAGCAGTCCACAGCCTCCCCGGCAAGCCCAGCCGTGCCTGGTTCCTAGAGCAAATACGTTCTGATGTAGTCCATTCCATAGTGTGAGAAAAGTGAGGAGACAGTGCCAGCAACTAGCTCACAGACAATAATATGACTAAGCCACAGTCATCTGGGACGTGAGCAGAAAGTACATTCTTTCTTCAAGGTCACGCTTCTTCATTTTTTCATTAGTATTTTTGATGCTGGCTCATTTGTAGCAGGTAAGCCAGTGTCAGAGGCATGACAGAGAGCTGTGGGCAAAAGCTTGATGTCAGGAAGTTTCCTTCAAGTAATTTAATGATATGTTGCAAATTTGGAAAAGCCAAGTCTTGAGGAAGGAGTTCAGGGTTCTGCAAATATGTAGCCTCTCAAATGCTCTTGTGCATGATGCAAATGAGAAAAACACCCTGGACGGAGGCTAAGAAAACTTCCAAGATGTTCTAGAACCCAGGGCTCTAAACTCTCTTGCCACACCTCCTCCCTGCCCTCATGGTCTGTTACCAGTGATACTTTGGCAAACAAAACTCTCCCCAAGAGGCCGATTGGCTGCCACGAGCGCCATCACACCATCCATGTTGTCACGGGTGTGTTTTACAGATGATGTTACAAAAATCAGCACTTGGCGAAAAGTCCTTCTTTTCCTATATTTTATGTGGAAAAAGAAAAAAAAAATGAAGAAGAAAAACATACCCAGATCTTTTTTTTGAAAATCACAATCAGCTGGAAGGTATTCGGTGAACTTTGCTTTACAACGTTTTGTGGCCAGTTACAAATTTGGGTCATGCCCTGCAATCAATCTCTGCCGGGAACTTTCACTGGGGCCATCAGGGGAATTAGAAATAAAATGTTGGAGGCAGAATCAAGAATGCACAGATGAGCCGGAGAAACTTGTGACTGGCTTCCTGGATGCAGGATGAAAGAGCAGCTGGACCACTCCAGAACGAGTCCAGGACCAGATTCCCATTGAGTGTCGCTCACAATTAAACCCAGAGTGCGTCTCCCTCCATCATAGCGGGCACAGACATTCTCCTGTCTTAAGGACCAAGACCAAATCATCTCACCATGATTATTTTATTGGCTGTAAGTCAACATGAAACTGGGCTGTGAACGAGCAAATGGGAGGAACAACCAAGTCTAAAAAGCATCCTGTCGTATGGGCAAGTGTGCACCCTCTTTGCCCAGGGAAGCTTAACAAATTTCAAAAGGAACACACGTTATCCACAACCCACCCTGCCCCCCACCCCGCTCCCAGACTGGTGAGGGAACGTATCCCTCTTTAATAAACATTCTTTTTTGTAAAGAACCTGACTTTTATCCCCAAAAGTCAAGTGAGAGGAGGGCCTGTGAATGCTGTTTTCATCTTCTTTGGAGGACCACAAAGATGCTTCCAGTTCTTCCCAGAAGAAAGCTATAAAGCGTGGAGTTCCTTCTTGCCTCCACAGTCTCTCTTTGAAAGAATTGCACAGCAACAAAAGTTGAATATTACATTCAAAGTGCCAAGATTTCCTTAGGACTTCAGTGATGAGGCTCACCCCCAAGCCCCCAAATTAATGACTCCTTATCACCATTTAGTAAGCAACCTTTCTGATTTTTTTCCTTAGAAAAAAATTAAACTATAAAACTTGAGGAAACAGTGATCAGGACTTTTATCTTTGATCCCCAGATGTGCTAGTTACATAACTTAACAGCTCTAATCACAAGAGATAGTTACCATTTTTTTGAATACTTATCTGTGCTGAGTTATGAGCTAAGTGCTTTGCATTAAATACCTCATTTAGTCCTGACAAGAACCCTGTAAATTAGGTAGTATTATCATTATTTGACAAATAAAGAAACTGAAGCTCAGAGAGGTTGAATAAATTGCCAAGATCACACAGCAGTTAAGTCAGAGAGCTGGGGTTTGAATCTGCTTAGTGAGGCTCCCAATCCTGTCCATGTCAGTCCTCAAAACTGGGGCCTCCCTAACTCTGAAAAGGGAGGGAAACATTCTAGTCAGACTTTGAAGGCCTGAGGAAAGGTTCCATTAAAAGAGGGACAGAGCAGAGCTTGAGAAATACAAAGCCAGGGTCCTCCTGTGAGGAGCCCCTCTAACAGAAGCAAGAGAAAAGGCAGTTGGGCCCCATCTGGGTAGATGGTAATGGTAGGAACAAAGCCGGAAGCAGATTTCAGAGTGTAAGAAGGGATATGACCACAGGTGCCCAAGAAGGCCAAGAAAGTTAGGCTCAGGGAACAGGGTGTAATCTCCCAACAGAGATATCCAGCTCAGAAGGGGAAACATTTCTTCCTTCCTGGGCTCTCAGTCTGCCTGACAAGGCTGTTATAAGACCTAAAATAATCAAAAAACCAAGTCCAAGCCCATTGTTACCCATGGTGGTGGTTGTTACTACATTGACTGGTGTGTTATTTTGGATCATCTGAGAAGAAGACTCTCAGACAGGACCAGATGTGTGAGGGATTTATTGGGGGCTCTGGATGGAGGAAGGTGAGGGAACTCCAGACTGCACAGCATCAATCTGACCCCTTGTAAAGGAAAGAAGGAAGGAGGGAAGGCTGGGTACAAAGAGTCACAGGGACACCTGGGTGGCTCAATCAGTTAAGCCTCTGCCTTCAGCTCAGGTCAGGATCTCAGAGTCCTGGGATCGAGTTCCAAGTCAAGCTCACTGCTCGGCAGGGAGCCTGTTTCTCCCTCTGCTTCTCCCCCCCCCCCCC